>JAOBBB020402626.1:0-17201 GCA_025331005.2 Zoanthus gigantus | reverse complement strand
TCAAGTGGCTGAAGACCTCGACACAAATAAAAAAAAAAACACGGGGCAAACCTAAACTTGTGCCGCGCTTCGCTGTTGGCACAAGTAATAAAGCAAAATCACTAATCTATAAAACTCGTAACTGCCGAAAACTAAAAATGGTACTTCCGAAGCTATGCAACATCTTACACTTGCTCTTCGCCCTAAATATTAAGTTTTAAGGTCGTGCTGTACAAGAACATACGACAGCTTTGTTAAATCCTTCTGTACGTACACTAAAATTAGCTGGTAAACCATTTGCCCGAAATGTTTTACCTCTAATGATTAACTGACAACAGTTCCTTACTAGATATCTTGCTAGTTTTCTTTGCCTGATTTCGTTTGAATTCTTTTCTTTATTTTAATTTATTGTTTATTTTTACTTTTAATATTTTTCTTATGTTTGGATACATACATTATATCTAGTTTTTACTAATTAATATTCATTATAATTCATGTATTACTATTTAATTCGGACGCACTAGATTTGGAGCGATTCTCTGTTGTGCATTCCTGACCCTTCAGGACAAAGCTAATAAGTAAATAAACACCGATACCAAAATTGCGCCTAATTTATGCCACTTTCAAATTTATATTTTCTGATCATCTCCATATTGTAAGAAACTAACGTTTCGAGCATTCGCTAGGCATGATGTATGGGACGAGAGAGGACCGTACGAATATCCTTTTCCTCTCCCCAGTTCCTATCAGACGAACAGGTCGGGTTTAGAGCTGAAGAAAAGGCTCATTTGAACTGAGCTCTGCAAAATTGCTACTACGAACTAAAAACGCTCACAGCGTCAGTTCCTTACCAACATTGTTCACACTTTATAGTTGTCTAAATTACGTGTTGTACGAACTTGATGATTTTCTCAGTAATTTACCTCTCCATCAATATCAGCATACAGATTTTTAGACTCTTCTTTTAAATCTCGCCGTTGTACTCCAGGCTGAAACAAACACAGTAACTACTATTAAGAAAGTCCGGCAATACATCAACAGCAAAATTTCTGAAAAATTGGTTGCTGGCCAAGTTTCTCAGTGATAACTAGATGCATTTACTTTCGCCAGAGAGCTTTAATGGCTATGTTGATATAACTGTAAACAGTCTTAATCAATCTACTCAAAGTCCTTCAAAACTAAACAAATATTTGACAAATCGTAATCGATTCTAAGTCAGATTAAATTATAGAAGTATATTTCAAACAGGCTTGATAGTACTTATACGTACGTTGCTTTGCGTCAATTGTCCACACTCAGGACATTTGTTTGCCAATCGTTTAAATTTCGTAAGTTAAAATTTAAAAACCGGCTACCAGAACTTCAAGTGCTTAAACAAAAGAAGCCTAAACTAACCTGTGTTATACCAGCTATCTAAAATACTACTACCACAGTAAACATATAATAAAAAAATATTTCATGGATTAATTGTTCGTATAATGTTTATGCACAACTCGTGCATCAAAATCGTCTGCGAAAATCGTCGGTAACCAAGAAGTAATCTATACTTGTCGTAAACACATCGACTCTTACTCTTATTATTTCTATATAGCTCTAAGCAAGTTACAATACGGGAAGGGGGAAGCACTACGCATATCGCCCTATCACTTAGTCAGAGTGACGAAGCACTATCGTCCGAAGTTTCAGTGTTTTGTTTTCTATTTTGACAGTGTAAAACTTAAAACATTTTTTTCAATAACATTTTCTTTTGATGCCGCTTTTAATCATCATTTCAACCGTACAGCTGATCACATTCCAAGTTTTACCAACTTACTCGTACATACGTTGATAGTTTTTTAAACCATTTATCAATTGTGATATAAATTTACAGATTGAATCTACAATTACACAAATACCTTCGCAAGAATTCTTTGTATTCCTCCAGACATTCTATTAAATCCATCGGGAACAGTCTTAATGGCATGTGATACTTGTCGGATTGGCGCTACAATTGTATTAACCTAAAAGTTAAGAAATTCTGTGAGCTAGCTCGTTAACTTCTTTATTAGGGTTATGAACCATCTTATTGTATAAAGTTCTTTTTCCGCATTTCAAGTCAAGATTCATTTAGCTACGTTTATTCACTACTTAAAGTTAAACGCAAAGAAAGTAGATTGTTAAAAATGCCGGTCATGAAAGATTTCGCCTCTATTATCAAGATTAAACAACCTTAAAGGCAATACTACCGTTTACAGTGGTGCGCTCTTATGAAATGGCCTTCCAGTCGGTTTGCGGCAAGCAAATGCTATAAGCAATTAAGAGCTGGCTGCAGTGACTATTTCAATTAATATATTTCATAATAAACACGGCACTCATGGAAAGCAGGTTCTTTTAACATAAAACATTAAGAGTATATCCTTTATATTAAACAGTTTATCTATAATATCATGTGTATTTTTATTATGTTACTAGGTTAAGTAATTTTATCATTTTGTCAAAAATTACAAATGTTTTAATTTTGTCATTTTAGTTATATTGTAAATCCTGATGAGTTCTACTGTGTATAAATAAAGAATCTATCTATCTAGCTATCTGGTAGCTGAGCAGTTTTCATTGGGCTAACACAGGGCTCAACACTAACTTTCAACTTATTAGTCTATTGGCTAGTGAAAACTTAGATGTTACTAGCCAAAAATGTTTTATTCTAGCCAAGCGTTGATGTCCTCCATGAGATAAACAGAAACTAGTTCAGTCAATTTCATTTTGTTCACTATACAAAGTGGCTCGTGGAAACAGAAAACCTACAAGCCAACACTGCGTTTCTACTAGTTTGTTTATTAAACGTTGTCCGTTTAACCCATAAGTCTAGTACATGATTTAATCCTTTTTTCATTAATATGTACTTGATGAGTAATCTTTACAGTACTCTAATCTTTAAATAAAACCAAAATTAAAACATCGAGTATAGATAGCACTTACTGTAGCTAACTTGAACCCACTAATATAAACACTAAGGCCACATCGTTAGCGGGAATTGCCCCTAAAATCTATATCATAAATAATAGTGAGCCTGAATCTTAGCAGCCATGGGCCGCTGTTTCGTGTAGTCGAACGCCAGGGCTTACCCCTGAGTGCGCTAGCTGCCTCCGCTAGCATGGCAAAACTAATATACAGGCTCAAGTTCCCACAAAAGTTAAGTATTAGTGAAAGCGTAATGCTTGTGGGATGTGGCTTCAGATATATATATATATATACCGGCTGTAAATAGCACTTATGTGCTAGTATCTAACTTGAAGCCACTGAAATAGGCATTGAGGTCAGGGTTGGTAGCGGCTATTACCCCTAAAATCTACTATAAATAACAGTGAGCCTGAATGTTTGCAGCCATGGACCGCTGTTCCGGTGTATTAGAATGCCAGGGCTTACCCCTGAACGGGCTAGCTGCCTCGACTTGATCTAAAAAGAAGCTGTTTCGGTCTTTTTGGGTCTTTTTGGTCCTCAACAGCAGGGTATAGCTAGCAAATAGGCTCAGGTTCCCAAAGAAGATAAGTAATGGTGAAAGCATAATGCTTGTGGGATGTGGCTTAAAATATCTTAAAAGATAAACATCAAGTACAGACAGCAAATGCGCATCATAATATTAAGTCTGCTTTCACTTTTGATTGACTGGCAGACGGCTCAATTGCTAAAAACCAAATTTGTTCGTGGTCAGACACGTTTAATAAAAGTTGCCAAAGGGTATGAAGATACAAAAATCACAAGAAAAACTTCTTAAACTCTTAAATATTTTTAAACACTCCCATTTCGCCTGTCTAACTTTTTCCATTCAGAAAACTCTGATTTCTTCAGAAAATCCTAAAAAATAAAATAAAATACAATCCTACCTTTCTAGCAAATTGTCCTTTCTCTCGTGTATATTTGCCATGCTCTAAAAATGTCGCTATTACCTCGAACATTCCCGGGAACTGACCAAGCAGTTCGGATGATAACAGAGTCTTAGAATAGAAAAGATAGCAAAATCACGCTGTTGAATTTATTGCTCTTTCGCAAATAAAATAAATCGCGTACGCAGTGCAGCAGATAATAACAAAACATTAAACAGAGATTAATCAAACTAAATAAAAGGGGTTTAAGGAATATCTTAATACAAAAATTCAACAAAAAGAATGTTTTAAAATAAGTAAAAATTATTAAGAAAGGCTGTAAAATGATAAAAATATCAAAAACTGATGAAGTTTCAAAGTTAACATCATTATTAAGTCAAAAAATATTAGCTGATCGAAGTTCATTAGTAAGGCGATGACTGGCAACAGATTAAGTTAATGAAAAAAATCTTTAATGATAACTCCCCAAGGTAATTTTGAATGTCATTTTACATGCAAATACAGGTTCGACTTTTTGAGAGGGTCTTAATATAGATAATCCGCTCACATATATATTAGATACATTAGTAAATGCCCTCGATCAATAATTAGACAGTAGACAGGCCACAAGTGCATGGGTTCTTCTATTCCCTCAATCGAATATCGAGAGAACAGGCCTACGGTTTCGCGTCCTTATCCGAGAAGACGCGAAAGTCTAACCATCTGCAGATGTTAGAGCAAAGGCAGCACCTTCTCCTCAATTATTTTAAGTGTTGGTCCGGCCAGGAATCGAACCCGAGCCTCCCGCACGATAGACTGGCGCCTTAATTGTCACAAATGTATCTTTAAAGGTTTCCTCTATTTGCTACTTTCACCAACATGTGCACGAAGTGTGTACTTCCAATTATTGTGGCGGGCCACAAGTCTTACAAATATTTCGATTTCCGGGATAAAATTATTTTTTTCCTTTTTCAGAACTTTTTATGATCATGCGCAGTATTTATTTCTCATTGTTTTGTCAGGGCCGCAGGATTCCATGAGATCTGTATAACCTGTGGCCTGTCAAAACAGTTGGGTATACACACTGCGCATCATTGCGAAAGCAGCTTACAAAAATCCTCCTGGCAAAGCCCTCTTTCAGACCTCTCAACCTGAAATCACGTTTTGTAGTGAGCCAAATGGCAAAGCTGTAAGAATTTTGAAGAACGAAGCTGACAACCCATCCCTCTCTGAGAAACGTTTTCAAACATCGAGCACTTACGTCTATATAGAGATTATGTACAACATGTTAGTAATAAAAATGTAAATTCTACACCGTAAAAACGAGAGAATACTTACTGACGTTTCGGACGTTAGTCCTTCGTCGGAGTAAAGGGAAGAAAAACAAAAAAATGTAGAGTTTATATAGGTAAAGAGCTGAAAAAAATAGCCAATAGAAACAAGGTAGGCATGGAAATTAAAAACAACAAACGATGAGAAAAAAACATGAAAATTGATAAATTAGAAAAAAAGTGAAGCGTTCATTCATCCCATTGGGCCAGCTAGAATGACTCCGCTGGTTTGTTTCATAAACTATAATATTTGTCTTGATAATGCCATTTGTAGGCGTCAAAACGTCGTTGGTTTTTAACTTATTGAAATTATAGATCTAAAGTTTTTTATTCGGAAAAAGATTTTGTAAAGCCTAACCTTTTCTTCAGCAGCCGGAGAAAGCAAGCTGGAGTTGCAACCAACACGTCACAACCATTAATTAGATACACTGCTTGTTCTTGTTCTTTCCCTCCACCATACACCACGTGCACTCGGGTTCGCCTTTGTCGGCTTGTTAGATCAACTGCCTGACGGTAGACATCTCGAGCTTGGTTCCAGAATGGAGTTAAGATTAAAACAATTGGCTGAAACCCAAGAGTTCTACATTGTTTATTACAGAACTAAATGTACAGTACAGCAAATGGAGTTCAAAATTACTCAGTTAAATGAAATATTTTGTTTTCTAAATTGAGTTTGCAGCTTTTTATTTTTAATGACCTACATCGAGCTATCTCTTCTCATATTTCTGCACAAAAGAATTAAAAACAAGAGAACAGCCAAGAGAACATTAACATCGACAAAACGCCACTGATCAATAATTGCCACCAACACACCATGGTCGCATAAAGTTGAGGCATTTCTGCCTTTGCGTACGATATCATTCACACTGGAGTAGCATCAAGCCAGCCAACAAGCAATGGCATTCATGATTATTATGCATGCGTTCTCCTTCACTGAATGCAATATTTGTATCTATAAAATGTAGCTGTAATCAGACATACACATACAGTAATAAAACATAATTCCTTCAGACATTTATATTTCCATAAGTATATCTTAAATTTTTAACCAGAAGAAACAAAATTATTTACGTTATTTTATACAACTGAAATAATTACAACGATAAGTGATTATCAATATGTCTCTTTCTTTGTTAATTATATAATGAATTGTATTTTTGAAGCCTCAAAAAACTTTTACTAGGAAGACAATGAGTAAAATATTGCTTTATCATTTACTTTAACTCACCCCGTTACTTAATGGTAACTTTGTGTAACAAGTATGGTCTTCCAGTGCCTTGAAAATTGGTAGTAAATATGCTTGTGTTTTCCCCGAATTGCTAGGAGATATTGCTGCGACATCTCTTCCGCGAAATACCGCTGGCCATGCATGAGCTTGAATAGGAGTAGGAATATTGTCCAATTTCAAAGCATAATCCGACAATGGTGAGTTGCTTAACATGTCATATGGCATTGGGGACCCAACTCCATGAATCAATACTCCATTATTCCATTTTATCAGTTCATCTTTAGATTCACGGTCGGGACTTACTGGTGATAGCAACTGCGATGGCAATATGGGAGACTTTCCAGTAGGTAAGCCTTGAGGTTGGCTGCTGGTCGAAGAATTAGGTGATTTTTCACTTTTTACAACTTGTTGTTTAGAATCAATTTGTTTTTGAGGACTAACACTGAAACGATCATTTTTACTTCTAGTGACGTTTGGTTCCTTAAGGTTATCTTCACAAACAATGTTTTGTGCATCAACATCTACTGAAACATTTCTAGTTAACGAAGATATTTCTTGTACATTGGTGTTTGTACATTTTGTTGCTGTCTTACAAGTGATACGACTCTTCATTTCTGAAACGGGACTAGTTGAAGTACTGGCACAAGATGTTCCGGGTATTCTTGCCGAGGGTTTGGGTGCTTGATTAGAAAAACGTGCAGCAATATTAGCTACAACCGGATCATGGATTCGAACGTTCTTTCTAGATGTAAGGCTTTCCTGGTCACCATCAGCACTTTTGGGAGACCTCCCCTCCTTCTTTAAAATTGGTTTTAGGTTATGTGTATCTTTACTAAGGCAAACATCTCCAGAGCTTACCTTTCCTGTTGCAGGAAGTCTAGCTGATAAAAACCTTACTCGACCAGGCCCTTCTTCGCCACCTGACAGCATATTACTTTTAAATGACTCATTCAAATTATCAGAGTCGAACGAAGCTTCTGATTCCACCTGACAATTGCAAATGTTTCTTCCTTTTGAATTATTATCAGACAATGCATTAGCAACAATAGGGGATCCAGCTGCAGTTCTGGATGCATTCACTGAAGTTTCAACTCCTGTTATGCCAGCAATACTAGAATATCCTGACAAGAAATCAACCGAATTTAGTTCGTTTGAACTATTTCTAGCAGAGCAAGGAATTGGAAAAGCCTGGGGTGTGGAGGAAATAGCTCTAGTTTGAATACACTCTTCTACTGGTGATTTTTTTATGTCCGAATTACTTGTATTTTCAGGTTCCCCGGAATTAATTTCATCCTTATTAAGCTGATCCCTGAAAGAGCCAGAAATATGGCGAACATGTCCCGGGATTTCAGCTGTTGGAGCCGAGCAGTAACCAAACTTGAAGTCATACATCCCCTTTGCATTATCTCCATATTGCTCTTTCAAATATTCTAGACAGCTATGACCTCTTGATGGATGTTTGCTAAAATTAACATCACTTCTTTGCTGTGACGAAAACAACTCTTCTGATCCACTGTCACTACTATCCAGCTGAGGATTCCCTTTAAGACTCCTGAAAATATCATGTTGGGCCTTCTGAAATTGTTCTTGCTGCAATCGTATCAACTCTTGTTTCTTGCTATGTGCTTCCCGGTTTGCTGGTGACAATCCTGTTGTGAATGATAAAAAGTATGTAACAGTACCACACAATCCAATTCAATCACAAAAAGAAACTGAACTACAGCAAAACCAATACATTTATACGTAGCTGAGAAAACCTGGATAGTAGGGTAAACTCAGTTTGATGTAGGGATAGCCATTGGAATAGAGAACTTTGTCTTGTTCCATATGAATGGTTTACCATGCAAGTTCACATGCATACTTCTCATGTGCGGTAACACAGTACTAAATCCCAAGAAATCTTAGCGTCCATTTTTTTTATTCGTGTTGCAGAGCTGGTTTTGACTCTATCCACTGGAGTACAAACTAATTCTACACACTTAGGCGACTAAGGCATAGTAAAAACTGCTTTAACTTGCCAAAGTTGTAGTCTAAATTATGTGCTCAAAAAACGCATTCAAAACGTAGTTCAAACAGTGTTTAAATAATAATAAATGCCTGAGAATAAATTTTCAACAACAGCAAAATTCCAACAAAATTTTAGGTAACAGTTTCACGTATAAGAAAACTAACTAACCTTGATAAGAGATTCTGCACATACCTGTTTCTTCACTTAAAACTGCAAACTTGCTCTTAACAAGTTCATCATTTACACAAACCTTTTAACGACAAAATATTAGGTACTTCTAAGTTATTTATATTGAGCATTCAACATCAACAATAATACTTAAAGTTTTTAATAAATTCGCTGTGGTCTATCGTGAATCTGTGCTTAATCGTGAATAGAAAACAGTCAAAAGCAACCAATAAAAGTCATTCGACAATCAAGATATGTTATAGAAGAATCAAGAAGCTTGTTAAATGTAACAATTAATGTCACAAAATGCCTTGTTCCCAAAATCTGTTGGAAAATATATTCATCTATGAGGTGGCTCACAAGGAGGATAAAGTTGATTGCTACAGCCAGGAAGACTGGCAACCCAGTATATGCTGTCTGCAGAGTCTTGTTAACCATGGTAAGAAGTCACAAAAATCGACAAAGAAAAAATCTTATTAGTTTCACTCACAAGATACATGAACAGGAGGCAGCATGGCTCAGTGGTCAGAGCTGGGGATTTGAATACGGAAGACCCGGGTTCAAATCCCCAACTCGGACTACTGAATGGATTTGTCCTCGGTGATCCCCGGGGCAAATTCACCACGCTTTGTAAATAGCCAACTGGTTTGCCTCCTACAAGTTGGGATTCTTAACAGGAAGGGGGGGGGATTTTAATATGATACTGAAAAGCCCCTTTAGGGGAGTTATCATTAAATATTTATTTATTCATTTACTTTATTTTATGAACGTCAGTATTATATGATCATGATATATCAGTTCAAATCAACTAAGAATACAACTAATACACTCAAATATATTATTTTTTTTCATAATTTACTAATTAAAAACTATTACACGATCATTTATTTTGCACAACAGACAAAATGGAAAATCAAATGTATGACAAAACCTGATTCTGGCCTTCTGCTGCATAAAGCAACACTTGCATTGTTCCTCCGTCATCTTCACGAATAACATTCACTTGAAGTTTACTGCCTAAAATATTTGCATTGAAAAATATGTTTCAGCTTTCACTTAGTCTCAGAGTTCTAGTATGTCATTGGTTTTGATAGTGGTTCTGATAAGCTCACTTAATTTAACCTAGAATGATGAAAATTGCCATGGTATACGGAAGGAAGATTCTTCATATCAAAGAGGGAGTTTCTTGAGAAACTATCAGTTAATAAACATGACATCCTTCAGGAGGATCTTTTGATGGTGGCAGGTGATATGAACTACCACATTGTATCAACGTGTGATGGTTTTGAGGATGTGATGGGGTGTTTAAGTTTTGGAGTTAGAAACCAAAAAGGGGAAAACATGCTGGAGCTGTGGCAAGAGCAAAACCTGAGAGATATGAACTCATATTATCGAAAGAGGCGGGATCATCTCATCACTTACAAAAGTGGGGAAAATGGACGTCAGATAGATTATGTGTTGTGTAGAAGACACAAAGAACTGAGAATGAAGAGCTGCAAGGTAATACCAGGAGAGGAGCGCTTGACCCAGCACAGATTGTTGTGGGCTGAGCTAGTTATTAAGGAAAGAAAAAAGAGGGTTTGGAACAGGATCAAAGAAGAAAATTAAAGCTTGGAAGCTTAAGCATCCTATCAAGAGAAGAATGATTCAAGAGAGTGATAGAATAGAAGAAGCAAATGTTGATCATGCTGCTTTTCAAATGCACTGTTGAATTCCGCAAGGGAAATCAGTGGAGAGACAACAGGGAAGAGACTGAGATAGAGAAACATGGTGGTGGAATGAGTTAGGGAAAAGAAGGTAGCATTTACTGTAAGAGGTGGAAAAGTAAAGGAACCGAGGAAGCACACATGCAGTACAGAGAGAAAAATACGCAGGTAAAAAGAATGGTAGCAATTGCTAAGGATAAATATTACCTGGAAATACTGGAGTGAATCTCTTCAATCAAACGAAGGAAGAAGAGCAAAGATGTTCAAGATAGCAAAGCAGATGAGAAAAGAGAGGAAGGATATCGGAAGATCAAAATATATAAGGGATGAGAATGGAACTCTTCAAACAAAAGTTAAGGAAAGGTGGAGAAGTTATTTTTCTTCTTTACTAAACAAGACAAATGAGTGCCAACTACAGAAGGAAGATAAAGTGGAAGGGCAGACATGGGAAGTGACTAAACAGATAGTGGAGCAAACACTGAAGAGCATGAAAGTAAGCTTGGCACCGAGGCCATCTGGGGTCACAAGCGACCTTATAAATGGAGTGGAAGTGAGTGAAAAGTGGGGTGAAAAGACTTTTTCAGGTTTGTGAATCCATTGAACAGGAAGTCGAGGTTCCATAGACGTAGGCCAAGAGTTATACCATACCGGAATATAAAGGTAAGGGAGATATCTTCATCGTGGACAACATAGAAGAGTGAGATTTCAAGAACAGGATATGAAGGTGTATGAGAAACCCCTAGAGAAAAGGCTTAGAGATATTGTGAAGATTGATGAGAAACAGTTTGAATTCCAGTCAGGTAAGTCTACTGGAGATTCAATTTTTGTATAACAACAGTTGCAGGAAAAGTTTGGAGCAAAGAAAAAAAAAGATCTTTTCCTTGTCTTTGATGATTTAGCTTTTGATAGTGCACCTAGGGAAGCAATTCGATGGGCCTTGAGTCGTCAAAGACAGTCTGAGCATCTCATCTCATACACTTGTTATGGTTGTTAGGGTCAGGACTCTGACAGGTACTTCAGATGAGTTTGCGATAGGAGTAGGAGTAAATCAAGGATCAGCACTGAGTCCCCTGTTATTTGTGGTGGTAATGCACGAAGCAACCAGAGCAGCAAGAGGTGAAGGATTATGGGACTTGTTGTATGCCGATGATCTAATGATAACAGCAGAATCAGAAGAGGAGGCAGCTAGGAAATTTAGTGTGTGGAAAAGAGAGATGGAAACTAGGGGATTAAAGGTAAACATAAATAAGACCAAGTTGTTATGGATCGGTAGAGAACCTGCTGTTAGGCACCAAAGGGGAAGGTACCCATGTGGGGTTTGCAGCAAAGAAGTGCAAGCAAACTCGATATGGTGTCAGTGTTCTGAAAGGTGGCCACCAGAGATATTCGGGGCTCAGAAATCTGAGAAGAGCAGGAGATAACTTTAGATGTCCAACATGTGTGAGGGGAGTTGTGGTAGTGCCATGCAGATTAGAGGTGGGAGAAGATAGTCTTGAGATAGTGGACATCTTTTCTTTCGTTATCTTGCTGATGTGATTTCATGTGGAGGAGAGGTAGAATCAGCAGTCAGGGATAGGATATCTTGTGCTTGGAGTAAGTGGAGGGAATTAGCAAGCTTTCTAGTAAACCTTACTGTATTATTCCACTAGAGGAAAGAGCAAATATTTGCTGTGCATGTGTGAAACCTGCATTGCTGTATGCTGTAGAAACTTGGGCACTAACAGAAAGACTGGAAGGACTGCTAGTAAGGAAAATGAGGTTGAGATAGTTTGGTCATATAAAGCGTAGGGATGAGAATAGGATACTTAGGAGGGACATGGAGCTGGAAGTGGAAGGTAGAAGGCCAGTAGGTAGGCCAAAGAAGACCTGGAGTAAGATAGTGGAAGAAGACATGAGGAAGCTAAACATCACAGAAGATATGGCAGTGGATAGAAAACAGTGGAGGTAACTCACATCACGTCCAACCCCAGGAGTGGGAAACTAGGGATGGTATACGAAGATGATGATGATGATGATGATGATGATGATGATGATGATGACGATGATGATGATGATGACGATGATGAAAACGAAAGAGTGAGCACTAATTATTTAAATAAAGAAAAGGTTTACATTGTAGATTCTTTGAATATAAAGTGCTTTGCATCTCAGTATATATTCACCTCCCCTTTGGCAGATAGTTGTTAATTAGATGAGCAACATAAGAATTAAGACTCTCAACTAATAACAATTCCTACACATCATGTGCTAGTGATATCAAACACTGACCTTTAATCAGCTTCTTGAAATATTCTGTTGAAGATTTATCCCAATTATTTGAAGCCCTGTACAAGTAAATTGCTATAAGATTTGAGGTTGGAAGAGATATTCTGAAAGTAGATGGCACATTTTATTTCATCTATTTTTTCTTAAAGTGTTTTTGTAATGAACACTGTATTTTCCACTTTTCTCCACAAATTCCAGCCAGCAAAAATGTTCAAATAGCTGACAATATCGCTGGTCACCAGCACTTATTGACAACCCTGTCAATGGTCTTTCTATGCTCCAGTAGCAGCTATTAGGTCTAACTGACGTATTTTAAGCAGCTTTCTCTGCCTTATCCTCTTTAAAGGCTTCTTGTGTTGGAAAGCGTATGTTGCAGACCTAAATACGCGAGCACGTTTATAAGTTTTAAAATGACGAAATTCATGCCATAGAATATTCTGTTTTTGACATATTTGGAGGACACTGTTCAAAGAACTCTCTGGATTAACTCATTTGATAATTGGTTACAAATAATTTATATGCTAGATAACGTGCAGCAAAAAGACAATTATAAAAAAATCAGCTTTATCCTGGTATAACGACACTATTTTTTTCAATTTCCACAACATCGTTATACCATGAATTCTGCTATTATGATATCTTAGTTTAGTGTTTAAAAAATAAAATGTAAAAGTGTCATTCAAGAATGCCAAATATGTCACGACATTCACAAAGTCAAAATGAAATTCAAATGTACACTTACTGGGCTGACGTTGTTCCATCAAAGTAAGTGTGAAGACTTAGAGGCTTTACTCCTGCAAGGAAACACTCCATTGCTTGGAATGGAATCTTCTGGAACTCTGGTGGTATTTCTCGAATCCTAAAACCAGAATTTTTTGGCATGAATTTTACACAAGCATTTTTTTTATTATCTTAAAAAGAAATTTTAAAAATTAAATTATGATAATAATTGTAGCATAAAAGAAACTTTTGAAACAAAGTTTGAAAGGAATTCATAGAGAAACCAACTTTTGCTTTTGGCAAGAAACTCCCACTTTTTAGGTTCAACTCTTACTATACCAATTTTAACCAAGAATCTCTTTAGAAGAAGAATTTTTTTATCCGAGGCAAACAAAACCAAAATCGGGGGTTTGGGGCAATAAGAATAAGCAGTTTTTCAGTTAATTGAAGGGTCTAGTGCAAAAACGGCATAAGTGACTTTTGACAAAGTTCTCAACTCTTACTACTAGATAATCCCTATTATCTCTTCATAACATTTGTGAGAACTTAGCATTCTATACAAAGTTATGTTGTTTTTGCACTACACAAAAATGTCGTAAGTGAAATTTGATCAAGTTCTCATCTCCCCCTATCATTATTCCTATTATCTCTTCATAACTCATGGGAGAATTACGCATTTCATACAAAGTCACTTAGTACGTTGTTTTTGAACTAGACCCTTCAATTGTATTTTTGAGTCTGTTGAACTAAACTTTTTTTTCTGAATACTGCGTTTTGTCCATTGAGTCTGTAATTATTATTATATAGTTTTCTCCATACAAGTGATAATACCGTTGAATGGCATTGGCCAATAGCCACTCTTGGCATATTTTATCTTGAAGTCATTTCCGGACAAAAATTTCCAACATTTTACCAGATATTCCAACTCTTCCACTTTTGGCAAAAAGCTACTGCTTTTCAAATTACGTAGGAGGCAGCAACGCTGACCGTATCATCACTTTCTTTGAGCCTAAAGCTTTTAACTTGTTCGCTCTGTTACAAAGACAAGATACTTATTGTCTACAGAGGCTTTGCATGATCACGTGACTCAGGAACATTCCTTAAAATAATATTTGAAATTTTGACACTCTAATCGTATTTCTTTGAAGGGACTGCTGTCAATACCTGGTTTTTAACAAATGCATGCTGAAAATAATTTTTGCTTGGATTTGATGAGTTAATAATGCAAAAAACACACCAACTGATTTGCATATTTTGAATTATAATTTGTAAACTACAGTACATTATTAGCAAATTTCATGGTTTATATTTTAGACAATTTCTTATATTAAAAGGTTTATCAGAAAAAGGCCTCAAAATGGCTTGTTGGCTTTGCACACTCTCTAAAATCTAGTTAGATTTTAAAGGCGGCCATGACGGTGGGCAGCCTCCTGCTTGCTGTCATGGGCACTTCGTGTGTCATCTTAAAATATCTTCAAAATGTTAAACTAAAGATTTTTAGTCTTTTAAACATAAAGTCTCAAAAAGCACATTAAGTCAAGCAACTTTCTTGATTCAGATCAAAAAATTTTAAGTTTCCAAAAAAATTATGCCTGCCCAGCAAAACCAAATTATGCTAATGAGATTTAAAGTTTTTTGCATATCTCATCAAATCTGGAGGAAAATTATTTTCAACATGCCGTTGCTTAAAACTAGGTAACGACAGCATTGTCTTCAAAGATATACTGCTCAATAGCAGAAGTAGTGTCAAAATGTTGAATATTTTAATAAGTGTTCCTGAGTTACGTGACTATGCAAAGCCTCTATTGATTTGACACAATGTTTAACAACCATTATTGCAGGAACTCTTTGTGCACAGACTATCAATAATCCCACTGAACGCTATCAAAAAAATACGGGGACATGGTCATAGTGAGATGAGCACTGCAAAAAAATTCTAAAATTATTGTCAGGCATGATGAACAGTACACATAAGTCAACAACGTTTAAGTGTAAAGCCAAAACCACAAAAATTAACAATGAAGTTTTAAAGTTCACTAACCAGAAGCAAGGCACCAAAGTTGCTTCGGCAAGATCCACCAACAAAACACTGTAACAAAGATGAAAAAAAATATACTGTCTCATTTCAAAATGCCAGTTTGTAACTCCTTAAGATGTTAAGCTGGACAACAAAAACACAATAATTTTAAAGTGTACATTCCCGAAAGGAAAAGAAAAAATGAAAAGGTTTGCCAAAAGTTTTTGTATTCTCGAGTTAACAAATTCCAAAGCAACAACATAGTTTATTCACGATAAACTGCAAGAAATAAAAGCAGATCAAGAGCTCAAGGTACTTTATTTGTCAACTGGTCGCAATCCTATTCCTTATACTTTTTTTTCCTCTTAAGTCAAGAACTCTATTTGCTCCGATATATATATAATATAGCATGACTAAGTCCACGAGAACAATCTGCAGGATTCTAGTATAGTGATTCAACGTACATATGCCTGGAAAGTTCTAGCAGTATCAAATCATTTGTCTATAGGAAAACTCTAGCAAACTTTTGAAAGTTCTAGCACCGTCCAGTTAGTGCTTGTTTCTGAAAGTATTTTCTAGAAGCTATCTTATTTTACAGTGGCTAGCTGCCACTGACAGCAAAAGTAAAATTTGGTCAGTTCTTCTTGAATAAGGTGAAAGGTGCAAGACCATAATACAAGTTAGCGGTGTATTTGCAGGTGATGAAATTTTTATGGCTGTGTGACATAAGTGATGAGCACATAATTTTATAGATGTCCTGTGTTCACTGATCTGATTGTGGTTTAAAATGTATTCCAAACAAATTAATGCAAGTGTCTTTGTAAAAGATATGTGAAGAGTCTCATTTACAAGCCAAGTAGAACATGGAGCCAGTGCTTATCTCTGGTTTCTGTAGTGTTTTAAAAGCAAATTAGAATCTTTGACTCCCCCAGAACAGGACACTAATCCATCATAGGCTATCTTTCAGCTGACACTGAAGTACTAATTTACCTTAGTACCCCAGAAGGATGGAAAGCTGAGTTAGCTTAGGCAGAAAAGAAGATTGCACAAATATTGAAATTTCAACATCTTGATGATCGAACTGGGGACCTTGTGGCTAGAAGGCAGATAATTATCTTACCTTCTGCGTCAACCATGCTTGCCCCTAATTAAATATTATAAAATGGTCACAGTATTCAAAACACAAAATTGATTAACAGAAACAATCATTGATAAAAGTCTGAAAAGCTAGAACTGACAACGATGCATTTGCCTTTAAATGTAACATTATTTAATTCTGTCATTAACAAGTTTTTGACACAGTATGTACCATTCTTAATTGAGTTAGCTTCGTTTCTTCATTTGTTTTACCTGGCCTGAGTCCCATTCATTGTCTGCATTAGATTTTGCACTCTTGCTCTGTACCAATGATGGTCTGAAGTCCGTCGAATCACACACATCTGTAGAAACAACAAAAGTAACATTTTATAAACTCTTATGCAAAACAGTTTCCGATATCACACCACAAGGTGCTGAGGTATTTGTTTGTCATCAAGGTTGTCCACAGATCATTTTTGCATAAAACATTATCATTAATTTTTTTGGAAAAAGAAAAATATGCTAGTATTTCTTGTGTCACCTTTATTTCAATGTTTACATTCAGATTCTTCTCACATGCACAGCTGAAAACTAGTGCCTAAAATGCAGGAATTTACAGAAAGGCACATGCCTGCTCATCATTTATTGTCCTGCTAGTCTTAACACTGCTCATAGCTTTCTTGTTTTTATACAGATATTGCGTTTTATTTCCAAGGAACTCATACTGACACTGGTAGCTACTAAAGCCATAAAGAAAATGCACCATATTACGGTTATATTAACAACAAGACGCTCTAGGAGCATATACTTGTGCCAGCTCGTGGATAAAATGTGAAAGCTTTTGATTTTATTGAGTTCTG
>JAOBBB020402525.1:0-17208 GCA_025331005.2 Zoanthus gigantus | reverse complement strand
TTCCAACGTTTGTATTTTTTTATAACACTTTTACTGTGAGGATATAAATCTTTCCATTCAATATCCTTCATGTTTTTTCCTTAAAATGACCGCAAATCGACCCGTAGACCGTTTTTAGTAGCAAAAAATCGCTGGCTCTATATCCCTCTGCCACGCCCAAAAAAAAGCTCTATATCCCCGGGCCACACCCACAACAAGGGCGCTCTATATCTCTCGGTACCACTACTCACAAATTCTGGTTTCTTTGCTGCTTTTAATCTCCAAAGGAGCTTTTAATCTCCAAAGGAAAACATAGGTTTTACTCACAAAACAAGATGGCGAATGACTGGGCCTTGCGACCAGGCCTTACACAGGTATACCGCCAATAACTATGAAACATAACATAACATCCCTCCACCCTTACGATGAAGCTAGTGTTCAAATGTCATTTGAACCATGAGTTTAAAACGAGAGTGAGCATGAGTTCACAAGTCCAGTCTTTCGGGCGGGACACCCTTATTGTCTCGAGATGATCTTCTTAAGATGGGTTCTGGGGTTCTTAGTGTTGAGAAATCAGCTTCGTTTGGGAGTTCTTTGGCGAGTACGTCAGCACAGGTACTTCGTGGAGTTTCTTGTACTTCTCTGGGTTGTGGTACTACCTCTGAGTTGGCTGAGTCATTGGCTTGAGAGGTTTGTGGTGTGACAATTTCTGGTGTGGGAATTGTATCTCTCCGAAGAATCTGATCGACATGTCGACGCACAGTACAATCTGGATGGGACTGTGGTTTTACCTCGTACATAGTGTTTCCGATGGTTGCAGAAACAGTTCCGGCAGCCCATTTGCTTTCACCCTTGGAAAAGTTCCTATACCAGACATCCTTCCCTGGCAAGAATACATGCTTGGACTTCATTTGTAATGGTGAGTCATCTTTCAATCTTTTGGACGCATCAATTGGACTGATGAGGTCTAGGCAGGTGCGAAGGGGCCGAGCGAACATGAGTTGTGCTGGAGATTGTCTAGTGGCTCCATTTGGTGAGTTTCTGTATTGCAGCAGGAAGTTTGTCATCTTTTGTGACATAGTTCCGTGTCCTGCCCCATAGGCTTGCTTGAAGCTCTGAACATATCTTTCTGCCTGCCCGTTGCTTGCTGGATGGTATGGAGCAGTTGTTATGTATCGAATGTTATTCTTGGCCATGAACTCTGTGAATTGACTGGAAGTGAACTGAGGGCCATTATCACTGACCAATGTGCTTGGGATTCTAAATCTGGCAAACAGGTTACGTAAGGCTTCTACGGTAGCAGACGCTGTTATGGTGCGCATGGGAACGACCTCCAACCATTTCTAGAATGCGTCAATCACAAGCAAGAAGTGGAAGTTGTCAATGGGGCCAGCAAAGTCCATGTGGGCCATGGGGCCGTTGGAAACTGCCATGGGTGACGTTGGAGAGTTTCTCGTTAGGTGACAAGATGCACAGCTGCTAGCGAGGGCTTCGATATCATGGTCCAGACCTGGCCACCAAACATAGTTTTCGGCTATTTTCTTCATCCTGACCATGCCCATGTGGCCTTCGTGTAGTTAACTTAAAATCTGGATTTGGAGGCTGGCAGGAACAATCACTCGATGACCCCGCATGATGCAACCACGATTGACAACTCGTTCAAGACGCGGCAGTATGGCTGAAGTTCAACATCCAAGACTTTGTTTGAAGGGCCGTGTTGTATGAAGTGATATATCCTTTGCAGGGTAGAATCGTTGGCTGTGTGCTGTCTCACGATCTCTGCAGTGACAGGAAGAGCTTCCAACTGTTCAAGCTGGAATGTGTCTGCCAATTCCTCGGTATGATCATCAGCAGTGGACCTAGGTAGGTGTGACATTGGGTCAGCATTAGAGTGTTCACCTGAGGAACGATACTTGATGTCGTAGTCGTATGCACTTAGCTTAGTGGCCCAACGTTGCATCTGCATTGCTGCAATAGATGGAATCCCTTTCTTTGGACCAAGAATTGTCATGAGTGGTTGGTGATCAGTTTGCAACGTGAACCTTCTCCCATGGAGATAGCTGTGGAAGGGAGTAAAACCGAAGATTATTGAGAGGGCTTCCTTCTCGATTTGCACATAGTTCCTTTCGCTGCTGCTAAGCGTACGTGAAGCAAAAGCAACCGGCCGTTCAGAACCGTCAGGAAAGTGGTGCGAGAGTACAGCACCAAGTCCATAAGCAGAGGCGTCACAGGCAAGGATTAATGGGAGCTTGGGATTATATGGTGCAAGCACATTGTCGGTGGAGATCATGGCCTTCACTTGGTTGAATGAGTCTTGGCAGGACGTTGACCACGACCACTTGGCACCCTTCTGGAGCAATTGATGCAAGAAATGCAGTACATCCGACAGGTTTGGGAAAAACTTTTGATAGTAGTTGACAAGGCCAAGGAACGATTTCAGTTGTGTGGCATTTTTTGGAGTTGGTGCGGCCCTGATTGCCTCAACCTTGTCCTGTAGTGGGTGAATGCCGTTCCCATCAATCAAGTGACCAAGATACTTTAACGATCGCTTGAGGAAAGCACATTTTTCCCGTTGGACGGTTAGGCCATGCTCCAGTAGGCGCTTGAGCACTTGCTCCAAGTTGTTTAGGTGGTTTTCTCTGCTCCCCTCTGTGACCAATATATCGTCTTGGTAGCAAAGAACACGGGGCATGTCATGGAAGATATGGTTCATGTTGCATTGGAATATGGCTGCTGCAGATGATATCCCGAAAGGGAGGCGATTATACACATACAGTCCCTTATGTGAAGTCAGGGTGGTGTACTTTCTGGACTCTTCATGTAAAGGGATCTGTGAGTAGGCTTTTGATAGGTCAAGCTTTGAAGAACAAGCATCCACCATTCATTTTCTCCTGCAGGTCATCTAGCGTCGGTAGTGGGTAAGTTTCAACCACAAACTGTGGGTTCACGGTTACTTTGAAGTCACCACAGAGGCGCACCGATCCGTTTTTCTTAATAGCAGGGACTACCGGGGTCGCCCATTCGCTGTGGGTAACTGGAGAGATGATTCCTTGTTTTTTAAGTTCCTCCAGCTCGACTTTTTGACGACTGGCAAATGGCACCGAGCGGAACTTTTGATGTACAGGGACAGCAGTCTCGTGCACGTGAAGCTTTGCTGGTGGGCCATTGAGCTTCCCCAATTTGTCGCTGAAGACATCATCATAACAATCAATCAAGTGATTGAGGTCATCATCGTTAAGTGACTGGGTTACAAGGTTGATCGAGGGCCAATCCTGTCTGAACAAATTCCAATCAGGAGTGTCCGAAGAGGGGAACTCTTGAACCATCAACAACAAATAATTGTGCTTCATGACATTGGCTGCCATATTCGATTGTAAGGTTAACTGTCCCTCTTGGAGTAATCTTTTCATTTCCATAGGTCCTCAGCTTGGTGTTGGTGTCTTGAATTCTTAGGTGTGGACAGTGAGACTTGTAGACAGGGAATGGAATGACTGACACTGAAGAGCCAGTCTCTAGTTCCATGTCGATCGGTTTCCCTTCTAAAGAGACATTTACCATTATGGGTGGGCTGGCTCCACTTTCACATTTATAGATGTGCAGGCATGTCACTTCTTCGTCGTTGACTCCTTCTCTCCCCTGTTGATGATCATCGGTGAGGGAGTGAGTGTCATGACTGTTGGAAGGTTGATTACATTTACTTGATGGGGATGAACGGCAGACAGTAGCAATGTGGCCTCGCTTGTTACAATGGTGACATATGGCATATTCAAACTTGCAATTTTTTCTAGGATGGACTGACTTACCATAGCTTTCATTGGCAACTCTGGAGTGGCTGGTGGACTTTATGTATTTCATTTTGCTGACTGTGAGCTGGAAGTCCTGTATCAGAGTGCTTCTGAATTTCAATAGCGTCCTTTGCTGCTTGCTCCATAGCTGAAGCGATAGTTAATGCTTTTTCTAGTGTGAGGTCATGTTCACACAGTTGCTTTTTTTGAATGTGAGGGTTGGACAACCCACAAACAAAACAATCACGTAGGGCTTGAGGTAAAAACGCCTCAAAGTTGCAGTGTTCAGTCATCTGTTTCAAAGAAGCCATAAACTCCTGTGTACGTTGGTAGAAATGATATCTTTCGGCAATTTCGAGGGGTTTTGGAGATAAATGACTTTGAAGGAGGCTGATTAACTCATTGAAGGTTTTTTCTTTTTGTTTGGCAGGAGCTGTGGGCCCCCGAAGTAAACTGTAGGTTTGAGAGCTGATGAGACTCAGCAGAGCAGGCTTTTTCTTGTCGTCTTTAATATCGTTGATTTCAAAATACATTTCGAGCCGCTCGGTGTATAAAGCAAATGATTCTTACCTATCGTTGAACGGCTCAATAGAGCCAATTAATTTGGAAGCCATCTTAGAAGTAGACTTGATAATCCTCGTCGCCAGTTGTTGTGTTTAATGGATGAGAAATACACAAATCCTGGTTTCTTTGCTGCTTTTAATCTCCAAAGGAAAACATGGGTTTTACTTACAAAACAAGATGGCAATTCACTTGGCCTTGCGGCCAGGCCTTACACAGGGAAACCGCCAATGACTATGAAACATAACATACAACACTACCTTTTCTTGAATATGTTTATTTTTACTTGCCGACATTGCAAGATCATCAGCGAAGTCAATGTCTTCCAATGTCGATGTAAATTTCCACCTTATTCCGTTATTGTGGCCTTCAACTGATCTCCTCATCACCAAGTCCATTGCTACTAGGAAAAGAAAGCCTGACATAACACACCTTGTTTTACGCCAGATTTAACCTCGAACCACTGTGAAGTTTCAGCTCCATCTATTACTGCACACTTGCAATTTCTATACATTGCCTTAATCAGGTTAATGAGCTTGTCGGGGATTCCGTAATTCTTCAGAAGTTTCCATAACGTCTCTCTGTGCATGCTGTCAAACGCTTTTTCGAAGCCTACGAAGCAAATGTACAAATTGGAGTTCCATTGGATAACTTGCTCTATGATGTTACGCAACACGAAAATCTGTTCTGTCGTATTTTCTGCCTTTTCTATATCCCGCTTGTTCGTTTCTTAGTTTGTTATCTACACCTTCTCTTATTCCATTTATGATTGCGGATCCGAAGAGTTTCATAACTACAGGCATGAAAGTTATCCCTCTCCAGTTATCACACTCCGTCAGGTCTCCTCTCTTTGGTAACTTAACTATCAATCTTTTGCTCCAATCCTCCGGTAGTTCTTCTTTCTCCCAAATTCTTGTGAATAACTCGTACAGCACTTCTGTTGTGACATCTTTATCTACATTCAAAACCTATGTTGTTATTGAATCGATACTTGCTGCTTTATCTCTTTTCGTTTTATTCATTGCGTTTTTAATTTCGTTTCTTGTGATATATCCGATTTCAATGTTTTCTATGCTATCAATCTCTACTTTTATATCCACTTCTGAGGCTGGTGGAGGGCTGTTTAATACTTCTTCAAAATGCTCGCCCCATCTCTTTCTTATTTCATCATCCCTGGTTAATACTTTTCCATGTTTGTTCTTTATTATTGCTATGTTTCTGGGCTTGTCAATACACAATCTCTTTGTTGCGTCGTACACTATTTTCAGGTTTCCGTGGCTAGCTGCTTCTTCACCTCTTTACAGATGATTCTAACTTATTCGCTTCTTATAAGAATCTTCAGTCACTTGAACAAAAACTAGATGATCTTTTCAATATTAATCAGTGGCTGCGGGCAAATAAGCTCTCCTTAAATATTGATAAATCAAACTTTGTCATATTCCACCCAGTACAAAAGAAAATAACTAATAACATGATACTGAAAATTGATGATAAAGAAATCAAAGAAAAACATAGTATCAAATATTTAGGTGTATTTATTGCTTGCCACTTAACCTGAAAATATCACATTCACGAATTATCGAAAAAAAATTTAAGAGCAATTGGAATCCTATCGAAACTGCGCCACTTTGTAAGCAGTTCTATCCTAGTTCAAGTTTTCTATTCTATTACTTATTCTCACCTTATATTATAGTCTGGGGGATCACATACCATAGCAATATCCAGCCCTTAATAATATTACAAAAAAAAGCTGTGCGTATCATTACATTTTCAGATTCCACAGCAAATACATCACAACTTTTCAAATGTTTGAATTTATTAAAAGTAAGTATATTGTTGAGTTTCATACTGCAATTTATGCATCAGTACAAGAAGGGCACTCTCCCAGATACACTCACTAATTTCTTAACGCCTATCAGCAGCAAGCATCATTACAGAACTCGCTTAGCTTCAAAATCAACCCTCTCACTTCCAATAATCCGTACAAATTATGGTAAATTTAATATCAGATTTTATGGACCTATGGTCTGGAACTCTTTTGACTAGTCATTGAAGTCTTTAAGCATCGTTTCTTTCAAGCATGAACTTAAAAGCCAAATTATTGCTAAATACTAATTTAAGTTTGAATTTCTCATGGTAATGTACATTATCTTCATACTAATTTGTAGAAAAGTGCTTACTTCACTAGGGCAAGCAAGATTTTCTGTCTACTTTGCTCAGCTTTGTTTTTTTTTCTGCTTCTATTGTTATTACTGTGTTAGTTGTTTTAATATTAGCAATTAAACTTTTCTTACTGACCCAAAACAAATTTTCTTTTCTTTAAAGGCCACCCGTCTTGGCCCTTATGGTTACTATGGGTTGCCTTGTACTTAATTTTTGTTACTTTATTCACTTATGTAAGCCAACATGTGTTGCAATATCAAGTGCTAAATAACCTGTTGTTTTTGTTGTTGAGCATTTTAGTTTAACTTACTGTTTGACTTGTGTTTTTTAATTTACTACATTCCCATGAAATTTAAGTGTTTGATTGGAAAAGGAAGCCTGTTTTGGTTTCACAAAAATCAGATGAATCTGGAAACTAAAGGGTCCAGAAAGGGTCCGAAAATGGGGATTATCCAAGATAGTTTCTATCTGCCTATTTTTAAGTTTTGAATCTGATATTTGCCATTTGCTGTAAACATGGTCCTAAATCCATATTAATTATACTGAACTCATTTTGATAGAGAAGCTCAATTGCTTTTGTTAGAAGCTGATATTATCACCATAAAAACAAATAATGAAGTTACATTATCCTACAGATTAGGCACTGAAATAGTCCAGATTAGAATACTGATCGTTTAAATTTTTCAGTCTGTGTTTTTTGTCACATTTTTCAATAATTTTATAAACAGGAAAAGATAAGGTATCTGCTGGGGTGGCTTCTGTGAACTTTGATCATACCAGTTCTGAAAGTTTGGGATCAGTCTATCCATTGGCAGTTGGAAACTGCAAAAAGAACAGGTGAGCAATCGCAAGTTGAACTCATTTTGTTTTGTGTTGTTCCTGGGGTAGTGCCTCGCATGGGACTTCGAGTCCCGTTGGCATCTACACTTTTGAGTTTTTTTTTTTTTTTTGGTAGTTCAGAGTTGTGTTTTGTAAGCGTGAATGAAATCCAATAAAGTTGTATAAATAAATAAAGAAAGAAAGTAAGAAAGAAAATCATTCGATTCTGAAATGCGGCTTTTCAATCAATTACTTACTTTAATCCAATTTTTGTTAATCTGTAAATCTACTTTTACTTCTTAGGTGAAAAAGTGATAGACAATTTAGTTGCTTTCTCGAGATTTAGTTTTCCTGCTTTTAATTAGCTATTTGTACGTGTTAACAGTGTAGAATACCATATGTATGTAGCACTCTACTCTAGCTACTACTACAAAAAATACCGTAATCATTGTTTTTAAATAGGCAAAACCTACCAAAACTGATCAAAAGGCTTAATTATGAAACAAATGTCATAAAAGAAAAAGGTATCCTGCTGGATGGTGTCCTTTATACAATCAAGTTTGTTGGTAAGTGTACTACCATGTTGTATTTTAGCAATTTTGCTAAGACTTCAAACATAAATATAAGCAAGGAAGAATGGTAACATGTGACCACTAGAGTATACAGTTGTTCCGAATACCCCAAGTCTCAACTAAGGGTCAAATTTCACAGATCAAGAGTACTGTTCCATCAACAAATAACCAAATAAACCACTCAGATTCCCCTCAATCTAATCAGAGGATTTTGATTAGAGATTAGAACCAGGATACACTTGTAATGCTATATTTTTTATCTGTGTCATGGGATCTGTACACTGACCTATGGAAAGGTGATCATATTTTAGACCCCTAATTTAGAATACAACATGTGCTTGCAATAAACTGGAAGACGTGGTTCTGAGCTTTATTCCTAGTTCAAAATTCAAATCAGATAAATTTAAACCTCTATAGCTGCATGCTGCATTTGTGTTGTGGAAACAAGGCATTAATTTAATTAATGCCTGCTTTAACTTTTTTTCGTGTTGATTTTAGTTTTTATGTTAGTGACACTTACAAGTCATTGCTCCTTTTCATAGTGAGAATCATTAAAGATTCAGAAGGTGCAAAGAAATTCCTAGGAGGCAAAGGATTAGACGTTGAAGGCTGTGTTTTCTGTAGCATTGAGAGTAAGTAAAATTACCTTGTGTTTGGTTATGCCTTTTTTTCACACCAGCAAATTGTTTGAACGTTTTAAAAATTTTTATATTGATTCTGTACCCCTGCATGGATAATAAGCAGCAGTGACTTCACATGTTTGGTAGTTTCAGGAATGACAACTCAGTTTTGGGTTTTTAATTATTTTTAATATCATTAAGTTTGTAAACTCTTTGTTCAAATGAATGACTAAAAGAGTAAGGTAGTTGTGCAAAGTTGAGTTAATTTACTTGATAAATACACTTGTCTATATGAATTTTATTCATAGTCATCCTATGGATTCAATAATTTTTAATAATCAGTTAATTTTAATAACTCCCCACCAATTTGCCATCAATAACAGGCTTTTGATTAGCAAGAAAACATTTTTCATCTTGGATATGCAAACTAATCCCCATAATTCACCAAAATGTATTTACCTGACAACCGAATTGAAGTTTCCAACTTAGGAGAAATAGGAAGGTTTTACATTCTTGATTTGTCAATTACTCTGTTTATTTTGCTTCTATCCATTTTTGCTTTGTTTTGTATATTTAGGCCTGTAAAGAACGGTCTGATTATGCCTACATCTTACATCTGTCCAACGCATGCCAGCATGTAAAACAGACGTAAAACCGAATATGATGATGATAATTAAGAACATTTCCCCTAATGCCGCATGTCTTACTTGTCTCCAGCCAAAGGCTAACATTGAGAAGTAAGCCTTCCTTTGCTGTCAAAATGAATAACTAATTAAAATCTAAGTCTAAATATTATTATTTTGTGTTTGTTAGAGCTCATCTCAAAGCTTAGGATCTTATTTGCTTCGGAGTGATCACTGTGAGTGTGGGCAGCAACCAGCTGCCAAAGGACTCTCAGGTCTCTGAACCAGGATACTTAGGATCCAAGTACCAATCTTAACACTCTCGCTGTCCCAAGAAGAGCAGTCTTTTGCTCATGCTCAACACGCATTTCTATTCCGTCTTCCTTCACATATTTCTCAAACCGAGTTGTTATCGCTCCCAGTGTTCTAATAACAATCGTGAGTACAGTCACTCTTCTCATTTTCCATAAACGTGCAATCTCATCCTTTAAAGGTTTATTATTATTATTATTATTATCACACCTCAAATGTGCCTTTTATTCATTTCCAAATAACATAATGATTTTGATACAGTTTTCCCCACCAAAACACTTTCGATCGAAGCCTTTGGGTTTCTTCAGAGCTTAATAAGATTCTTAGCTGCTAATTTACGGTCAGTTGTTATGGGATAAGCTTGTAAAATAATTTTTGAGTGTTGCTGTTATACATGGATTAGTTGATTGATTGACTGGGCTTGCTTTTTCATTATTTTAAAACTTTGCTTTAATTTCTCAGTCTAATCCAAGTATTTCATACTCTATTATGAAAACTGGCAAACGAGAAGGTTTCCTGATAGCTATGGTATGCAGTTCTGCCATGCTACAGATCTGTAGCAGTCAAACTTACGGTGGGTTGTGCAAATTAATAAATTGAAATATAATATAATAGAGACAGTTTGGGCATCATTACTTGAGCGAAACGCCCAAACTGGCTATGTGGTAACGGTTTTTCACAAACGCCGTTTTGAGTTTTGTATATGACGTTTGTTAAATTACGGTTCCAAAACTTAGATCGGGTCACATATTCTTAACGACTCGATTTTGGAGTGGATTTCGTATGTTTTCCGACCTCGCTGCCCTTGGGTCCCCCACATCACATTATTAGTGCAACTTGCTTTTTCTCTTGAAACTCTTATTTATGATTTTAAAAGCGCTCGCTCGCAACGTTATGCATATTCAATTACAAGTTACAGTAAATAGAAAATGTTTCATTTATTAAGTTCGTATTTTCGAACGTCTCAAAACAAAGGCTTCCGATCCGAATATGATATCTTCAGAATTTACTGATGCCGAATGACTTTCGACTGAAGTCTCACCGTAAAATATATAAATTTTTAAAGGTTTTAGTTTAGCGCTCGATTGCTATTTAAAGTTATGCATATTGAATAACAAGTTTTTAGACATGTTTACAGCTCGACAGTATTCTCTTTATCTTTGGTAATAACTAGTATATAATTCTACCGTCGCTAAAAAGGTATTCGCTCATAAGGGCTTGGGTTGCTTAGGAGAATACTATCGCGCGGATATAACCATTCTCGTCCCCAGAGCCCAACGGCCGCTAAGAAAACTTTTGGGCTCTGGGGATGAGAATGTGGAAGATCGTGCCTGGATGGTGGCACGGGGCCTAGTTTATTTACAATGATTAAAAAACAAAGGGCTGAATTGAAACTTGAATATGAAAAAACACGTCTTAGAATGGAAATCAAAAAGGTTTGACAGAAAATAAGGACAAGAGTATTTTAAGGTAAACACGCTTAACTGCAGAATACCCTGCCCTTATCGGTAATTTTTCATGCGGCTGCGCATCCGCCGTTCTTTAAAAATAAATGCGTGGTTAAATCAGAACAGTAGTGGCAGGGTATCTGCAGTTACACCGCTTAACATATTTGTGGCTGTATGTATTAATCCAGGGTTCGCATTCTGTGAATATATTTGTTGAATGGTCTTATGGAGAGGATTAAGGTAAGGTCTTTTAATAAGCTCTTCTCATTTGAGAAGTCATTTTTTATGAGCAAAATGAGTCAACGAGTCATACAGTAACCAAGTCAAGCTATGAGTCCGGCAGTCAGCGGTTTTTCGTCTAAGGTTAGGTTTAGGGTTAGGATTAGGATTGGGGTTGGCATTAGTGTTAGGGTTAGGCTTAGGGTTAGTGGTGCTTTTTTCCCAGGTTAAATATTTTGACTCGTGACTCATTGATTCATGACTTAAAACTTCAATCTCCACCTCATTTTATGTTTTATTAGCACCTGCTCCAACCAATGTGAGGGCTTCAAAAGTAGTAAATGAACGTCAAATTCGTGTAACTTGGGACAAAATATCCACCGGCATAATTGGAACACTTCAAGGATATCGTGTGAAGTATAGAGAGAGTACAGCAGTGAGTCAGTGGCTGAAAATACAAGTTTCTTCTTCCGAAACTGCTGCTGTCATAAAGAAGCTTAAGGTGTTTACTAAATATGATGTCATGGTTCAGGGATTCACATCTATGGGAGATGGGGACTGGTCATCTATGCTTGTTTCCGTGACAACAGACGAAGCTGGTAAGGTAACAACTCAATTGTAATGTTTCAGGGTTCTAGTTCTTAGGAGGGAGGGAGGTAATGGTAATGATGAGGTCATGATGATGATGATGATGATGATGATGATGATGATGATGATGATGATGATGATGATGATGCAATGTTCTGCAACTGGTATTAACACCATCATCAAATTTCAACCACCTGGTAGCAGATTAGTGTATACATTACATATTAATGCATTAAATTACAGATTAATGCATTACATTAATTACAGATAAGTGCATAACATAGATTAATGCATTACATTACAGAATAATTCATTACATTACAGATTAGTGCATAAAATTACAGCTTAATGCATTACAGTACAGATTAGTGCATAACATTACAGATTAATGTATAACATTACAGATTAGTGCATAAAATTACAGGTTAATGTATAACATTACAGATTAGTCCATAACATTACAGATTAATGCATAACATTACAGACTAATGCATAACATTACAGATTAATGCATTACATTACAGATTAATGGATATAACATTACTGATTAATGTATTATATTACAGGTTAGTGCATTACATTACAGCTTAATGCATAACAAATTACAGATTACATAGCATTACATTACAGATTAATGCATTATATTATAGGTTAATGCATAACATTACAGATTAATACATTATATTAGAGATTAATGCATAACATAGATTAATGCATAGCATTACAGATTAGTGCATAACAGTATAGATTAATGCATTACATTACAGATTTTAAAATGCATAACAGTTTAAATTAATGCATTACATTACAGATTACATAGCATTAAATAACAAATTAATGCTTCAGAGCCCTATGAAAACACAGTTTTTTTCTAAGTAATAATAGCAATGCCACCTTTTCTTGTATAACCTTTTGGCTGATAAAAGCGTAAGTGGAGGGGAAAATATTTACAGCACGACATGTCATTGAATTCTCTGTGTTTTGTTTTGTTCAAGCACCCAGTGGTGTACCAGAAATAACACTCTACCGATCAGACACACCTACTAGCATTTACTTGGAATGGAGTGCTCTGCAACCACATGAGGCCAATGGTGTCATACGAAGCTACGACATTGGTTATATCAAACGTAAATACTTTACAACTCCATTAAGCATTGTCTCCAATCTCCACAGAATTGTAGGACTCAAGATCTTTCCAAGGAACTATACAATCATTGGTTTAAATCCGTACACAGAATACATAGTTGGAGTGGCTGCTTTAAATAGTAAAAAAATTGAAATTAAGTTAAGATGGCTTCAATTTGCCAAGACAATAAGAACAATGGAAAGTGGTAATGTTTTTTGACTATTTGATAAGGCCAAACAAAATAATATCTGACACTTCTAGTCACCTGAATGACCCTAAGTTTTAGCACCAAATCACCGACCCTGTATCATTTTATTGCTTCTTTTGCCATATTTTTGAAAATATCTTTTCTTTCTTCCCATCAAGATTTTTTAAAACTTCAATATCTGCTGTGTTTTTTCGATATAACTACAGATACAATTAATGATATGTTAAATCATCTTATATAATGATGTGGTTGTGTCAGATTTGTAGCAGTGATAAATGAACAAAATGCTTTATCTTTGGCCTCGGGGATATCTACATACTTCTATAAATAGATTTAATATCTAAAAATAAAAAAAATAAAAAAATAATAAAATATTAAATCTAACTGACCAACCCAATATTTTTAGGGCATCTGACTGGAACCACAAATATTATTTTGTTTGGCCTAAGATTACATTATTTTACGTTTTTACGTCACAGTTTTATTTAATAAATTATCATATGATCTAAAACTTTAAATGGCGAAGACATAACTGTCAAATGTACTTTCTGTTTTAGGTTTCAAACATTTCCCGTGAACATACTGAAATCAGTCCATGTTATAATAAAGTTTGAAACCTTTGTAAAAGCCCAGTTTCGCCAATACAGTATACGTTCAGTATCTATGATTTGTAGTACGAGTATGAAACATATCAAAATATAATAATAATAATAATAATAATTAATAATAACAATAATAACAATAATGATAATGATAATGGAAACTTTATAAAATTATTTGAGAATAACTTTACAAACAATTGTGTAAATCTCACTCATAAAATGTAATTTAGAACTGGCTACTTGGATCACAAACATATATAATAATAATAGTAATAGTAATGATCGATATTATGGAGACTGACACTTATGAGGGGTATCGAATGGCCTCATTCTATTTAAAAGTGCTTGCAAAATTTGGCCTTTACTCGAATTGCCTGCAAAAATTACATGGCTACTTGCAGCTTGCTCGTGCTCGCATGCTCAGATTCTTCTTGCTTTGTATATAGTTATTGCTGCGAGCTGTTAGGTGAGCAGCAACACTATTCTTGACGGACTTCCTGTGGCACTTCCGGTCAGTTTTATATCCAGCCGGTATCTCGATCTTGTGAATGGGCGATGGATGATCCTCTGAGCACGCAATACTTTATCGTCAGTGGAGATACCTATTGTAAGCAGCTGAGCAACGCGTGATCAGGGCAGCTGAGTAATCCAATATGTTTATGTATGATGTAGTAACACTTGGATACAAGAACGACAATAAGTAGGGATATGTTTTATTATATTTTAGCATCAAAACTTCCGAGTCAAAAAAATAATAAATAAATAAAAATAATAAAAATAAAATCCTCCCGACCATAAAATTTCTGAAAAAACGACGCTAACCAATTTTTTTTTTTTACTTGGCCTAACAATAAACTCGCAAGAATTTCATTAATACTGCTAAAACTCGAATGGCTAATATGAATGTAGACAAAAGGATATTAAAATCGCCGCCATTTTTTTTGAATAGGGTCCATTCCCATTTATAAATCCAAGTAACTCCCCCAAATCACCACAATACCAGTTTTTCTTTTCCTGAAATCGTTTTATATTATCGTTTTCATGATTTTTGAACAAAAAAGTTTCTAAATGCCTGAATTTTTTTCAGCTTAAAAAATGTTTTACGTGTATATTGAGTATTTTATATTTTAAATTTGAAAGACCCTATTTTGTAATCGCCCAACATATAAAATTGGCGTTAATTTTACAACAAAACACAAGCACTTTTTAAGCTCTTGGTTATTTTCATAATAAAATACCTGTAAATTTATCTAACAAAATCTGCGAATTCTAAAATCAACTTTTGCAGTCAAACGGTTTACTGTTTGCTACAGTCACCATTTACTAACTAACTAAGGCCTAATTCACATATGACACAGTCATGCCAGCAACATTACGATACGGTCGCCCTTGTAGATACGGTGTATGTATGTGCCCGGACAACTGGGTCACTAATTCTTTATGTGAACACTTACTGAAGGCTCATGCAGTCAAGCTAATCATGTTATCTCCTGAAAACCCGTGCTGTCTGATTTAAACAAAATGGCGAAAAGTGAAGGGATTGAAAGTTGGTGTGAAGATCAAGGTGCGAAAAGTAATGCATGCATTGAAGTTGCTAGAGCTCTTAATTTGTAGATGAGAAACACAACAAAAGTATGGCGGGAGTGTAAGTCCTTCTTCGGGAAATTATATCTATATATAATTATATATATAGATGTACTATATAATACTATATATATAAACTATAAAAACAAAAGCGGAAAGCTTTTATAAGGGAGCAAACTCTTTCCTTAATTGCCCTTTTTTAAAACTAATAAACAGAATAATCAACAAAAGCTGTACTTGCAACAACAAATGGTTCTCCATGTTTTAAAACTGGCGCGGAAAAACTGGCGCGCAATTCTCTCAGCAGTCGGTGGATGCCCGCAACGTGCCTGCGACAGGTCTGAGGCAGTTCCCATGACACACTTGGAGATTGTCTACAAACATTTTACCTATTATCGCAGACACGAATGCGTCATATGTGAACAAGGCTCAAGGCTTAATCCATGTTTTACTAATTAAAACCGTAATAGCAACATTTAATTGCGTCATTAGATTAATCCAAAACAATTACATTTCTTGGAACAACATCTGAATGGTTGAAATTGTATTTTCCATAATTTTAACGAATTAAATAAATTTCAATTTACTTTACTTTATTGTTTAGAACATATAAACAAAGTTGAAGGCTCTAAATTTGACATCCCTTCAAAGCCGCTTATGAAAAGTATTAAATAATTATATGTTGATTGTGAGAAACGATAAAGTTGCTTTTATTCAAAGGGTCAGATCGGTTGCCCGGCATCCTTTGCGCTTTATTTATGTTTTTGTTTAGCTCAATAAAAAAATTAAGTCCTGTGGTCTGAACTTAAGAAGCAAGCGTTAGTCAGATATTATTTAGAACGACCAATATTCTCGCTGACTTCCGACTGAGCTGGATTGTGGATGTGTGATAAATAACTTACCAAAGCCCTGTAAACTTTAACGGCGCGAAATTGAAGGCGCGCGCAAAGGAAGCCGGGTAACCGATCTGACGTTTCAGTAAACAAGCTAACTGTGCTTAACTCACAGAAGTCGAAGTTACTCATTCGTATGAAACTAACTTGAACGTTTTTGTTTCTTTTGTTTTTCGTAGTTAAATCACATCACATCACATTATGCCTTATTCAAGTGGCTTAGCGACTTTCGTCAAACTCTCGCCAAAAATCTTCAACAGAGCAAAACTTTATGCAAACTGTACTCAAACGGTTCGCACTGATTGGAAATCACACATTTCCACGATTTTTCTTTTCAGGGAAGTAATGGATTTTCCAACCACAAACTCTCGGGTTTCTCGTTAAGAACAAAAAAAAAAAAGAAGTAAACTTCATCCTAGAAACAGTAACAAAAATGCACTGTTTTTTAAAAACACTTTGAAATTAACGTCACCCAAGTGTATATAAAATAATAAGCCAAGAATTTGAACCCAAATTTTTCATACATAGCTTGAGGTTCGGCTTACACAATGAACACCAACTTTCAAAAAACGGAAAAAAGGGTAATACCTAAAACCCACCTTTTTGGCCTTGAAAACAGGGATTGGCTTATACAGAGGGTAATACCTAAAACCCACCTTTTTGGCCTTGAAAACAGGGATTGGCTTATATGCAAAGGGGCGGCTTATACACTGGAATTTACGGTAAACCACCTTTTAGAGAGGATTTACTACACTGCCAAGAATTGCAAGACTGAAGCTTCTTAAAACATTACACACCCACTGCGTTCCATGATAACAGAAGAAGTGTTTTTTTTTACAAGTTTCTTGAGACCCTAAAAAATATTTAAATTTCTAGGTTTTTTCCATAAATATCGGGACTCAGACATTCCTATTTTAAAACTAACGTGGTGTTTAAAAGCAAATTCATACACAAGCTCCGTAAATGCAAGCTTTTGGATATATAAAGGATATTACATGGCTGTGCGGAGATATACGGATTTTTATCTACGCGGCCATGTAATTTTCTTTTTATTATATGAAATCTTCACAGTCAAGCGAAATTAAATAAAAAGCAAAAATTATAAG
>JAOBBB020402420.1:0-17209 GCA_025331005.2 Zoanthus gigantus | reverse complement strand
AAAACACTAAAGTGTTATTTAAAACTTAAATTACAAAATACTGTCCTGGGCCTGGTTCTTCAAAACCCGATTAGTAATAACCCTGAGTTAACTTTTTAATCCATGTTCCTGTTTCCTACCTTCTATAGCTTGCTTTAGGCTGGATTTTGGAGTTAACATGTTTCTTTATTGGTAAAACTGGATAAATTTTTGTAAGCATCACATTACGATGCACGATTGTAGGAGTTAGAGTTAATTACAAATAATTCTAATCCTACTTTTCAAGCAGTCTATGTTTCTGATTCAGTTTTTCACTTCTGCGTAAAATCTAACAGCACGGGGCCAGTCAAAAGACATGCTGAAAAGCATGCTTCGGTCTTTCACCCGCAACTGCAAGCAGAAAACTTTGTAAAAAACACTGCGCGCTCTCTAAATTTTTGCCTTGGTGAACTTTGTTAATGTAACGAAACTCCACAAAACATCATGTTAAAACATTGAAAAAGACATTGTGAGGACCAGGCTGGATTTTGTTTATTTAAACATAAAAAAGAAAACTCGGCTTTCATCGAATTGTTGAATGAACTTCAATGAACTTGAAGCCTTCCCAGGACTGAATTGCTACCAGCAGCTCTAATTATTTTTCTCGGTTTGAAGTTTTTGGGAAGTTTTTGAAAAGAGATGATTGAGTTATTATTAATCTTGCGTGTTTTAGGCAGGGTTGGATTACAGTCAGAATAGGACTGTACATGAGCGCTTTCGTTCGTGGAAGTGTTAGTTGTCATTGAAGAATGATGCTAAAATTATTCTGCAGTTACGGAGCTTTGGGTTCATATTCAATCATTATTTTTTGTGAAAATAACAATTAGCAGTGCGGCTTTTCCTTTGTAATTTGTTGAGGAATGATTCTGTTTTTTAAATAGTCTGGTTGAAATTTCGCATTTTTTATTTTGCCCCACTGGCAGTCAGTTTGCCGGCCGGGAGCCGAAGATCCATGCATTATCATTGAATGAAAATAAATGAGTGGCTGCAGAAATTATGTTGCTAATTTGCTAGCAATGATTTACTTATAGAAAGAATCTTTTCCATTTTTCTCAAAACAAGAACGGACTTGCTGAACTCGACAAAAAGTTGATTTGTATGTGAACCAAATTATGTTTGAACTGTAAATAAAACTATAAAGTTTTTAAAATAACGCGATGCTCTTTTAATGCACGCCTTCTTCGTCAAAACTAAAAGCATCTATCATTGATACTGAAAGTTGTTGAAATTCTTATACTCATAAAAGTAAAACGTAAATTAAAGTGAATTTATATGGCGCGTTTTCGTGTCAAAATTCACAGAAGCATTATTATTCATTTCAATCGTTTAATTCAAACATGCCGTTCTTAAATTCAAACATGCCATTCTTTAATTCAAACAAGCCATTCTTTAATTCAAACATGCAGGTTTGGATTACAAAATTAAAAGATCGCATTAAAGAACAGCATGTTTGAATTAAAGGCTGCATGTTTGAATTAAAGAACGGCATGTTTGAATTAAAGAATAGCATGTTTGAATTAAAGAATGGTATGTTTGAATTTAAGAACGGCATGTTTGAATTAAACGATTGAACTGAATAATTGCTTCTGTGAATTTTGACACGGAAAACGCGCCATAGATTTATTTATGAGTCGTTGCGTAAGTCGAAGCGTACTTGTAGCTTAATTAATTTTAGGCTATAAAAGCAGAGTTTGAAATTGTCATGCAACGCTCCCTTCGAGCAATTGGTTGTAATTTTTAGTTCAGCAGATTTGAAAAATGTTTCACTTAGTTTGTCAATAACTAAGTATAAATTTAGACTATAAAGATGTACAATAGGATCGTGCATCGTGTATAATGTAAATTTTACACGATCCGAAAAAAAACGATCCAAAGACACGATGCACGATTGTCTAAGTTTGTGACGGAAGCGTACATCAACTCCGTGCGTACAGCCTCAACTAAGCGAGGGAATTGTGGTGCGAGCCGTGGACCCACTGTAGGAACAAGATTTTTCGTGTATTTGGATAGGAAAATTCACGATAAAAAAAAAGCGAGACATGATATCAAAGCCAGGGCTGGAAAAGCGAGAACATCATTAATTTTGATCAAGGTCTGGAAGAGAGGCCAAAAAGTTAAATGTACTGACTATACTCTTTTATGGTAGCAAAACCTGGCGAATAACAAAAAAGAATCAAGCCTGCAAAAACTGGGAAAATAACTAGCAGTAAACTAGTGTGAGCTGGGTCGGTGTTTCTAAAGAAACAATTAGTGATAAATATGTAAATTCTACACCGTATAAAAAGAAAAAAAATTCTGACATTTCGGACGTTAGTCCTTCGTCGGAGTAAAAGAGAAAGTGACAGTAAAAGGAGTGAGTTTATATAGGCAGAGAGAGAATTACGTAGCCAATAGAAACGCGGTGGGCAAGGAAATTAAAAACAACAAAAGATGATTAAGAACATAAAAATGAATAAATTAGAGAAAAGAGAAGCGTTCATTCATCCCATTGGGATTAATAGTACCCAATCGGTGAATAAGTCGCATCTCTTTATAGGTTTTGCGACATGCAATCGTTGTCACCGCTAACCAAGGATAAACCGAAAAAATAAAATCAGAAAGAGAGTGGTCAAATGAATTAAAGGGACGGAAAACTGGTTTAGTTGAATCGTTGTTGCAAACATCATAAAGATGTTCGCGGATACGATCACCTAAATGGCGGCCAGTTTCACCGATATATAAAAGATTACAGCGGGATCATTTAATGCAGTAAACAACGTTAGAAGTAATTCAATCAAAATGATCAGTTATTTTAAGAGATGATTTGGGACCAGTAATGTGAGTGTGAGAAACAATATAGGGACAGGTAGAACAAATAGGACGAGAACAATTAAAAGTGCCGGGCTCTTAATCACAATGTGTCAGTGAATGCTGTAACGGCTTTAACCTTTCTACTAGGCGTGAGACACGGAACACAGGCGTGAGTAGGCGTGACATCGAGGTTTTCAATCAGCAGGCATAACAATCACTCCTTAGGCGTGACACTTGGCAGGTATAGAAGAGATGTAAGCATGTGCGAAGTGAGAAAGATTAAGGCAAAGTTTTGCCGAAACATGTATGCCACGATAAGTTTTAAGAGTGTTAAGTGTTTTTTAAAAAAAGATTAGATTATATTTAAAAGGTTATTAAAACTGAAATACGATAAGTAAGTGTGGCCTGAACACTGATCTGCGGGTTGACGGGTACGGTTGGTGCTGCGCGCAAGTGCTGCTGGGTATTGTCTACCAACTGGGACGTTAGGAAAATAATGGCACCAGAATCGTCTTCGAGAAAAGACAGAAAAATAGTCGTAGTTGGAGGTGGTTTGGTAGGTTGAGCACATTTGATTTGCAATTGTACGGTTAATTTTGCGTCTCACAACTCAGATACTCATAAAAAATCTTTATCTACAGTACCATGCGTTCGACACGCTACTTTAAAGGGTACTTTTCAAACAATCCTTTACCATTATATGAAAGTGCTATAAGAGGTGCATACGAATATGAATCAATCAAAATTTAATTCTTGTTACTCTTTGCATATTCTGATTTAACTTGAAGCAACTGTATCTTGTTTCACGTCCTAACCAAAAGCGACGACTAAAAATACAACTCAAACAAGGTACTGGTTACTGATTTAATCAACTCCGTTAGTAGATGTTTTGAGCATTAGAAAACCTAGGAGCAGATTAAATCATGTGTCTTACCTACTCGCCATGCACCTTAAATAATTATGCGATTGTATGACCAAATTGTATGCTGTATGCGATTGGTTGCACAGTGAAAAAGAAAGAAAGATGATATGTCTGGATATGTCTGATTTGGAAATAACAGATTTATAATCGTAATGTGTGGGAAGTTCCAAGCTGGGTGCTCTTAACTGCTTATTCAGAAATTATACAAAATTTTCTGAATTTCATTTTTATTATTTAAATAATTAACAGTTTTAAAACATCCTAACCGATTGTAACTGCCAGCTGTACTTGCATTAGGATAAAAATAGTTCTAGTGGAAGTTTTAGTATCATGATTATATTATTTTTGGTTTGTATGTACAACTCATTACAGTCTGGTACACCCAACCGTGGCCACCCTGCATAAGTTTCAGTTTTTGACAGGTCTTTGACAAGTTTGATGGATTGCATGATGCATCACATCTTCTGCCCTCCTGACCTTTGCCTATTTTTGGGCAATGTGATTGGCTCTTCGGAAATCAACAGCCATCGAACTTGTCAGAAACCTTTCAAAAACTTGTACAAAAGTATGCAGGGTGGCCACGGTTGGATGAGCAAGACTATAAATGTTATGTTATGACAACACATTTGCACCATTGTATTTTTGCACCTTTCTATTTTGTCTGCTGACTAAGGATGGCTGGCCTAGAGGAAACCATATATATCCTTTACCCGAGCTCCCTCTGTTCCATCTTGCAGCAAATAGTGTAGATTAATAATTACATAAAAAACTTTTTTGTAGGTTGGGGCTTTATCTTCTTGTTTTCTAGCCAAGCGAGGATTTAAGGTAGAGTTGTATGAAGCCAGGAAAGGTAAATTTAACATGTACATATACTGTAATTTGTTAGAAAATTTGTTAGTTCTGTATCATAGCATTATATTATTGTGATTTTATGCTGCTTTGGTCAGTCAGGGTTTTCTGTCAGTGCTAGTGAGGTTAATTTGAGTACAGGCAAAAAGATACTGTATTTTAATTTCTTCCATTTGTGAGATAGTTACAGTATTCTGTACAAATGAACTCTAACACCAAAATTTGTACTTTTGAGGAGTTATGGCTTGCAGACTGACCAAGTTAAATCTCTGTGTAATGAAGTGACAAAAAATTACTTATTAATTTTAGTTATTTTTACATTAGGCGAGCATGATTGGCAAAGTTGGTTAGATCTCTGCCTTCTGATCACAAGTTCTATCCCCAGCTCTGCCGAGGTTTAAAACTTTTGTTTGAATGACCTTTCCCGCCTAAGCTAACTCAGCTTTCCATCGTTCCTGATTAGGTAAATGAGTACCAGCATCTGCTAGGAGCTACAGTAACTTGCAATGGATTAGTGTCCCGTCCAGGGGGAGTCAAAGACTCTCATCTGCTTAACACTACAGAAATCGGAAATGAGTGCTTAATCCATCGGCTACTAGGCACATAAAGGATTTAACTATTTTTACATCAATACTGCAAAGCCTAGCAGAAAACTTATTTGGCATTTCACCAATGATGAACTCATTTCCTGCGGATTTAGCCATGCTGAAGCCTTTTCTGTAATGAGCCTTATAGATGCCATTCCTTCAGAAGTAAAAAGTTAAAAAATAGAAAGCCAATCACCTCCTCAAACATAGTATGCAGAAAAAAATAACTCTTGTACTAAATGGAAATCCAACTAATTTTATAAAAATAACACAAATTTGAAAGTGTATACCTTGAGCTCACATAACAAATAATTAACTTCCCAACAGCACAAAAGAGTTTTTCTAATGACTACCCTAATACCATATTTGATTGGAAAGCTATTTATGAACTTCGTCTGAAGGTAATAATAGATACCAAAACTCAACAATTTCAATACAAAATTTTGCACCGTATCTTACATACAAACAAAATGCTATTCAAAATGAATAAGTAGACACGAGCAAATGCACTTTCTGCAATGAATTTGATGAAACAATTGAACATTTAATACTCAATTGTTCTTATTCTATGATATTCTGGAAAGATGTTATACAATGGCTGAATACTTTTCAAATAAATATCGAACTTTTAAGCAAAACTATGATTCTATTTGGCATTTTTGATAATGAAAACTTCAAATTAATTAATCACTTATTAATTGGAAAGCAAGTTATATACAATTAAAAATGTTAGTTTCCTGCTCCGGAAGCATAATAAAAGTTAAAAATTTGTTTTTTCAAACTCGGAGCTAAAAGTTAAAACTTATGAAATATTTCGTCCGTTTGTTCGACCGGACTTCATCAGTTATATACACTTGCATAGCAAGGAAAATAAAACCCAATCTCCCTATTTTCTTAGCAAAGCTTCAAAACATATCAGCAATAGAATTAAATGTAGCAAAAAGGAGAGAAGCTTTAGAATACTATTATTATAAATGGAATAGTTTATTATCCTGGCTGCAATCATGAAACTTGTAATTCTAATATTGTTGGCAAAAATGGACCTTTTCTAGATATAATTTATCTGTATCTGATCTGTATAAATTTAAATTTAAAAAAAGATTTTTAAATTAAAAAAAAATTTACCATCATATTATCTTTTTAACTACTAGACAATCAACTGATTCACATGAACAAAATAAAACAGTACATGCTATATAGAAAGAAAGTGCCCTCGAGTTGAATGCTCAGAAAAAATTCTGAGTCTGTGATGATATCTGAACGTGCTTGACCCTTTGATTACCAGTCATATGCTCTACCCACCGAGACCTGTACAGATACTCACATCATGGCCTGAGTCCCAGGCTATAGTTTCTTGTTTTATTACCGCTGGACATATGTCTTACATCTGCATGCTTGATATGTCGGATAATTATATATTGCTATATGATTCTATTCCTATTCCAGTGGGAATAGAACAAGGACTTAACCAGTGACTTAGCTTCCCAGGTGAGTCTCTGTAGCTCAGTAGGTACTGGTAGAGCATCTGACTGGTAATCAGAAACTCCATATACAAGTACAATATAAGCCAGACATTAATTGCAGCTCAAGTCTTGTGGAAAATGTCATTGAGAAGGAGTGCTGAGTGGATTAAGTTTTATATACTTCTGTTAAAACTTTTTTCGTTCTTGAATTGGTTCCATGCTTGTTGAACAGCTTTTAAACAAGGATCACCATTGATCTTCTATTTTTCTTTGTCTTCTTTAGACCCCAGAACTCAGCAATTTGTCAAAGGGCGCAGTGTTAACCTTGCTCTTTCTCACAGAGGAATAAATGCTTTACAAGCCATTGATGCTGGAGGACCTGTAAGTAAACTTCTAACTACAGTTATAGCCTATGTATGACTGTTTATACATGTAACAATTTTTTATTCGTACATGTATTAGCCAAACCTTATGAAATGGTATCAGAAAAACGTAAGAAATAATATGTAAATTTTGGACAAAATTTGGGGAAATCAGGAATTTAATTCTATGAGTAGTATTGCATGGATGTAGCTAGAAGCCAAAACTGACTTACAGTACTTTCCCTCTCTATACCCACCTATGATGTCCATATTTCTGTCTATTAAAACAAGAATCTACACGGTCCTAGTATTGTACAGAATTTTACAACTTGGGGACAAGTACATATGGTCTCCAGCTCCATGTTATTGGAAAAAAAAGATATGCCACATTTCTTCTTTAGTTAATGTGGTTGACTGGTTCTGGTACGGCATTGTGTATTGTGGTGCTTTTTTGTTATTAGTGCAGTCCGATCTTGGTAATTGTTTTCATAAACCATGTTTTTCTCAGAGGTTGGCTTGCTCATCCTGCATTGTTTCCTTGATGCTTTGTTACATCCATGCTAACGCGTGACATCTATGGCATCCTGCTTATCCATGGCATCCATAATAATCCATGACATCCATGCTTATCCGTGGCACCCATGCTTATCCAATGGATCAATACTTATCTATGGCATCCATGCTTATCCATGGCATCCATGTTAACCCATGGCATCCATTAAAATCCATGCTTCAATCAATCAATCAATCCAATTTTGATCCGGGTTTATCTGCATAAACAGGGGTGATCGGATTTACCCCACTCTAACGGCAATCTCTCCAACTCCCACTCTCCATCTCGCTCGATTCAAGGCATCCTCCCTCTCCAAACCAACACTATTGCTCTCCCTCTCCACTTGCGTCTTTCACGTCTTCCTTGGCCGTCCTCACCTCCTCTTGCCCTTCACTTCAAACTCCAATGCTTCTCTCAAAACATGCCCATCCTCCCTCCTCAACACCTGCCCATACCATCTCACTCAATTCACCTTTGCCATCTGGACCACTGTCTCCTTCAATCCCAACACCTCCATTAGGTCCTCTGTCCTCTTTTTCTCCATCAGCTTTGCATCACACATTGCTCTCACCATTGCTCTCTTGGTCCTTCTCAAAATTGCCATTTCACTTTCCCTCAAACAGTGTGTCCGACTCCCATATAACATTGCCGATCTCACACAACTCTGATAAACCATTCCTTTCATATTAAACGAGAACTTTTTTGAGTTCAGCAACTCTCCACATTCCTTGAACTTCACCCAACCAATTCTTGCTCTTGTCACAGCTGCCTTGCAACCACCACTTGCATTTATCCTATCCCCCAAATAACAGAAACCTCTCACTGTTTCCACCTCTTCATACAACTCTTCCACCGGTTCTACTATTCCATCATCAACTTGCTTGCATCTTCCACACACAAAATCTTTTCCCAACCTCGGGGTCACCCTCTTTACTTTCGCACATCTTCCATGGATCCATTTCCTGCATTTCACACACAACAGTGAATTTGCCATTACTTGCTTCCCACATGGATCTACCTTACTTACAGACACAATTGTTCTTTGTAAAGTTATTCTAAAATAAAGTTTACATTAATGATTATTATTACTAACTCGCGCTTTAGATGACTACACAATTGACATCTGCTAGGAAATTTTCAAAACTTGAATGGGCGTCAAACTAAGTGCAACAGTGTTATGAAGCCACATTCAATCAGATCAAATTAATGTGCTCTTTTGTGTTGTGCAAAGTTAAACTTTACAATGAAAGAAAGGATCTTTGAAGCTATATGAACGCAATTTAAAAGTATTTACTAAATATTGGAATGAAACAAAGGACCGCAAAACTGTTGTTTTACTGAATTGTGTGGCCCTTTGTTATTACTTTGAACATTACCTTGTGTTGAGTGTTGATTTTTGCAAAGGAATAAATAATATGCGTACAGAGGTTTGGGTCTATATCCTCGGGGAAAAATTTTCCCCCTGGAATTCTGTACTGGGACCAGTTTGTGTAGTAACAGATATTAACATATTGGCTGGCAATGAAACCAAAACACAGAGAGAATGTGATAAGCGATAGTCGAGCCATCTTGGATTACTTTCAAATGTTTCGTTCAGTTTAAGATCAGTAAACTATTAGTGTTTGCCATGATACAATGTCCGACTGATGGTCACTCAATGTTTGGTCAACTGTTTTGCGCTCTTCAAATTTATGATTATGTCAGTCAAGTTCACTATGCCTCACCCATTGCAAATACACTCTTTTTTATCAGAACGTTTTATTTTTGGCCCGAGCTCGAGGCTAAATATTCTTAAACTTATATTTTGGAGATTTTAGCCTCAAAAGTTCTTATTATATTCTTAATACTATCATACGTATTTGATGTACACACTCTTTTCTGTGTATCTAAGAAGACATGAGCCTTGGTATTTGACTAAAAATATAAAACAAACAGCGGTGATAAACATTTTAAAAGATGCATTTTAAATCTAACGTTTCATAGTTTGTCAACATACATTTTCAAAAGTATAACCGTTACAAGTTTTGAAAAATTATTTATACTGTAGAATAGAAAGAATTAGAAAGTTTCCAGACCCCCATTTGTACAGTATAAATAGCTTTTCAAAAATTGTAACGGTTATACTTTTGAAAATGTATGTTGACAAGCATACGAAACGTTAAGTTTAAAATCCATGTTCTTAAAATGTTTATCCCCTGCTGCTATTTGTGTTATATTTTTAGTTAAGTTACGATGGCCAAAGACCAAGAGTTAATTTGGTATTTTCATTTTGATATACTGAAAGTAGATAGAGTGAAAATATTGCCATATCGACTATTTTCCGATTCCATTATTTTGTGCCTTGATGTAACAAAATAAAATTCTTGGCCTTTCGTGAGCCTCGAGTGTGCTCTTACTCTATGTAGTAAAACAGATGAGAAATAGAAAATCGTATCTCCTTTATCGATTGTGAAAATCTCTATCTATACTACTATCTATATTCACAAAGTGCTATGATTTAAATTGGCAAAATACTCAAAAATAACTCAGAACTTAAAGTTATTTCCACACCACGAATTCTGGCGGATTATTTTTCACAATATACAATTCAAGAGTTTCATTCTGTTAACGATCATCTCGGATTTATAAATATTTTACTTGACTATGCTTCACTTCTTCTCTACAAACTGAATGCGTAAACACTTTTTTCTTTTAAAAGCTAGTTTCGTTCTGGTTTATCCAGTTTTTTACTGTAGAATCAATTTTTTACATGTTATCAGGAATTTTTGCATCTAAGTTAATCCACACTAAACTAAAGTCGCCATACATTGAACAACGTTTGCAAGTTCTTTGGATGTATGTTTCCATCCTGTCAATGCAGTTTTGAAATACGTTACTGTCCCACATCGAAACACTTGTAGTACACTGAATACTGTTTTCTAGAATGTTTCAGATCAAGATTTCCTAATGAATATTTATACTTGGGAAACAAAATATCAAAACAATGTAATGCCGCCTGTAGCTTTATTGGTAGCTTTAAAAAGTACCACTGAAGTGATTATGTAGTTTACAAACGATAAATGTTGATCTCCACAATAGAAGAAGTCTTTCAATACAAACAGATAAGTTTAGCTATCAAACAATGGTATTATTCAGGAAAAATTCATGAATATTGCTATATTTAATACTGTTTTGTTAAGACGGGAACAGATCAGAGAAGAAAAAAGAACCTCAAATGAAACATTTTTAACATTTACTGTTTTAGTCTCGCTTAACTGATAAGTTGTAACTGGAAATTAAGTCAAAGTATTGCCATGCCTGCCTTCAAAATGTCATCCATTCTAAAAACTTGGATCTGTAATATTTGGGCTTCCCAAGCTCCAAGTTTCCCAACCCTCTGGCTTTTCTATTGAAACTAACGGAAAATGATAAGGCTAGGAAAACAATTAGTATGTTTAGATTTCATTTCAAATTTTGTTTTTTCAAAAAACTCAAAAAAAAAAATCCCCTCTAGTTGAAGATTGCTTAGTCAATGATATCTTTTTTTATAAATTGCTAATCAAGTTATTTCAGTTTATTGTTAATAATAATAATACGATGGTTTGTTTTCTGTTGAGTTAACGGTCTCGATTTTATAATTTCTAGCCTTGGTTGTATATTCCTTGTTACCTTTTCTTGTCCAATCTAGGCAGAAGGGAAATTCTATGAATAACAAAACTAAGCTATAATTCTTTCCGATTGTAAAGTGCTTTTATAATAACAAACCTGGCAACAAGTGTTTTTTACATAGAATATGGTTCTTCTATGCTAACTCAACAATGCTTCTTTTCATTCTGTTGCTGAACACTTTTGCTCAAAACTTACCAAAATCAAGACTAGATTAATTAAGATCACGTACAAAATAAAAAATAATTATTTAGGGAAGGTTTTTTTGGGTTCATGTTTCCAAATAATAATATCTTTCATAACAGCCTTTAATTTTATATATATATATATATATGTATACCTTAAAACCTGTAGCTACAAATTTCAAACTTTGGGTAAATGCTTGATAGCTAGACAGAAACTTACAAAATATATTGAACTTTATTCCGTGGGGAAAATTGAAAACTATGGCTTTCAACATACAAAATTTTTACAATTGTTAGGTTTTTAGTGTGGTTAACAATTTCATTTTATTATTACTTTTTTTTCAATCAAAATTTAGTAAAATGTGTTAACTTATAATTTCTTTGACTCAATGTGGCAATGTTTTATTCAATATTATGGCAGCTGTCTGATATTTGACAAACAAACTTTCTAGAAACTTTGAAATAGTATGTTCTTTTAAAACAAACATTATTCAGCTGAACGAAGCAACCAAAAACAAAAATATAAATATATACGCGTAGTGTACTCATCTCCGATTCACTTTTGGAAACAAACAAAACAAGGAGTGAAAAATGTATCTTTTCTCATTCTTGGTACTTGGTGCAAGCCTTGGTCTGGTCGCCTCGGAATATGTGCGAGTCTGTTACTACACGAATTGGTCTCAGTATAGAATTGGAGCGGAGTTCTTTCCTGAGAACATTGATCCCCATCTTTGCACCCATGCGATCTATTCATTTGCCAGGATAGGACCGGATCACAAGGTACGAGAAGAAAGAGCTTTAACCGACAATTTCAATTTATGCTAACTTAATTTAAATTGTTCTAATTGTGTTTAAGGGTGTTTTTTTTAAGGTTATGGTCTTATCAAAATAAAATCGGACGTACAGTTTAATTATTCAGGTACTATCAGAAATAGAAAGAATGGTCGGCGTGCCCCCGGCTGACGGCCCTTAAGCTTGTAAACCCGAGGGAGTGAATGATTTTCGCCTCCGGTCGTACTTATAACCGCAACAGGTCTACAAGGCTGATAGAACAATGTAGGTAAGGGAAGTCAGCAAAACAGATCCGTAACTTCGGGGAAAGAAATCAGGATTTAACGGAACTTAAACCCGTAATTTGTGTGATATCAATGCAAACTACGTCGAAGGATTCTCGCTGTTCCAAGCTAGCATGCTTTTTATAAAATTCTAAAATATATCTTCGGACTGATGGTGTTAAGACATCCTTCCAAACCCTTGGTGACTGTTACAACTGCTCCAACGACAGAAGGGACGACCTTTGTGTCTTTCCAGATCCTCGTCATTTCCCATTTTAAGCTCTGAATACTTTTTAAGCCGTTCTTCTGAATGCTATTATTATTATTATTATTATTATTATTATTATTATTATTATTATTATTATCATTAATTCTAATATTCATGAACAATATTGACAAAAACATAGTAAATTGTAATAATAGTGATAACAATAAACATTTGATAAAAATATCATGGAAAAATGAAAGGGAGAGAAATCAGAAAAGAAAATTCATTATAATTTTCTATTCTGACAGTAGCATTTTCAACAGTAAAATTGACTTCTTTTATGTCTACTGTTCTCTGTCTTTTTTTGAGCCTCTCGGGCGGAGTAAAGCAGAGCGCAGGAGTGTAAAATAGAACATGGCTCCCAGCCATGAGACGGTGGCTGCAAGCTCAGATAGTTTGTGGTGAAAATATGTGCACTCCTCACCCATTTCTCGTCACGGGAAACCCTGGCAAGTAAAAGTGGCTTGCTCTATTTCTGTCACTCTGCTGGAGCACTGACGCTTCTTGCTGTTTTCTTACTGCCTATAGATCCAAGAGAGGATAAAAGGTAAGGGAGTGAATCCTTATATAGGCCTCAGTCCTAGGGTAATTCATCTGAAGTTATTTTTAGACATGGTACCCAGCACCCTCATTGGGTGGATGTTTTCGTAGAATAAACGTGGAGAATGAAATAGGAGACCGAACAAAAATATGGCGGATCGCACGGGCTCTTTGAAACAAAAATTTGAAGCCTCAAATGTAGAGTAACATCGCCGGAAGAGATGGGTACATGGCTAAAAATAACTTAAGAAGGAAAACCCTAGGAACAAGATCGCGAAGCTCATTGTACCTTTGTATAATGAACCTGCAACGCCGGCAGATTGTAGCGTGGTTGCTATGAAAGCGCTATCTAAATATAATCAGTTGTTCTAGTGATTCGAACAAGTCAGCTATATGTGGTATAATATCCTTAAAAATTAAGTCCACTTATGCCGTAAACCGCTAACAAAAGTCGCATAGCTCGTTGAGCTTGTGTTATTGACATCTCTGCAAGAGTAATAAACTGACTAATCCAGTCCTTTACTTTCTTACCAATATACTCTTCATTGTATGCAGATTACCAGAGAGCCGTGCCCAGTCCTTTACTTTCTTACCAATATACTCTTCATTGTATGCAAATTACCAGAGAGCCGTGCACAGGTGTTTATGATTTTCATTAGGAATATTGATTGTTGTATTGCCAAAGATGTCAATTGCGGTGTCTTCCTTCTCTGGTTTAATTGGTAATATATTAACCAATAATTTTTTGGGTTAACGAAGTATCTAAGCGTTAGCCCATTGTTTGATAATCCATCTTACCAATCCTTCACAATCTCCAGAGTTCGGCTCGCAGTCGCGTTGTCAGCGAATCAGCATTCAGTTAGTTGCGCTCGATACCGGATACAATCAGTGTCTGAATACTAATGGCGTATAACTGCTGGCTGGTTAGTCTAGAACTTTGGTAGTGCGCCTGTTTATCGTGCGGGAAGCTCGGGCTCCATTCTGGCCGGACAAATACTAAGGATCTTAAAATAATTGAGGAGAAGATGCTGCATGCCTTTGCTCTAACATCTGAAATGGTTTCTTCTCGTTTAAGGACGTTAAACGGTAGGCCCCTGTCTCTCAAACTTTTATCGAGGGACTTCAAAGACCCATGCGTTTATCGAAAACAGTGCGCTTTGCGCAAAACTGTGACTTACCGCTTGCTTCAACAACATAGCTTTTTAAGTCCCACATTTCTCAACAATCCCTCACAAAACTTCTTCAACGCAAATCAGGCGGATAGGATCAAACGATTGGCTAGTTGCACCTCAACAACAGAGAGGTCAATATATTCTGTGCATAATTTTTTGATCAAAGTAGCAACAGCAGCTCAGAGATCAGTTCCTGATTTTCTTTCATTCCAACACATCATTGTTTATTTGATCTGTCCATTTCAACTTCTTGGTTTTTTTACATGAAGTAGAGCCAATTATTTTGTTAGGTATTATTATTATTATTATCTCATTTTCCACACTGTGTGTCTGGCTGTTGTTATCGCCGGTTTTTATGCTGATAGGCGAGTCATAGCAAATGACCATGGGCTAACAGCATTTACTCCCTTTTTCTCAAAACTCCAGTACTTTCCGCAAGATCCTTGAAGTTCCCAACAACGCAGTCTTTTGAATCCAAAGACACTTGATTAAGCTATTTGCCAACTGTTTTTCAATCGGTAAATTAACAGATTCATTTAAAACATTGTTTTAAAGTATTCGGATAAAATGGTTCTTCGTTTGAAAAACAGGAACACTTTTTTTTTCATCAAAAGGTAAAATACGAAACAAACAGACTCAACGCTATCTTAACAAAAACTACACTTAAGTAATACTAGTAATGTACCTTGTAAGTTATACGTCTCGTATCACCAGTTATTCAAACGATGGTCCCCTGTTTAAACGTGTTATTTTAGACGCTTATAGACTTAAATCAATTCAATAAGATTTAAAGACTTAATGTCAGCTTTTTATAACTATTTAGGAAAAGCAGAATAACAAATTTTCTTTTAACGTGTTACTATTAATGCAGTTCTAATTACGTAGCACGATAGACATCAATTAAAGTACAAAAATATGACGCCAATTCGGCAGGGTATAATATTTTACCATGAAAGATTTATTTATATAATGAATTAAATATCTTTTCAATTTTTTAGCAGTTTGGATTATTCATCTCGCATATGAAAAGCTTTTTAAAATATTGTTGAAAATCGATCGCTGGTTTTTTGTGCTTGATTTTTTCCCTTTATATTTTCAAGAATATGGTAGGATTGTGGACAATAGGTTGTAAATATTGCGTTAGAATTATACGTTGGAATACAATAGTGGGTTGGAAACTGTTTCAGAGGAGTAACTGTTGTGGGCGACTAATTAAGAATGTCATTTTAGACTAAACAGGGTTCTTTGAATTGAATTCGGTTTTTTTCGTAAGACGTATAACAGCTTGAGTCCAACGCCAAAGGCGGACGTCTTGAGCAAAACATTGACAAACAGGCAGCACATTAACGTGACTTCCAAGGACGAAGTGTACATCTTGTCGATTTCAGTTTTTTTGTTAGAAAATTAATGAAAATTTAATCGCCTGCAGTAAAACCTTATGCCAAAAAAAAAAAAAAATTAAGTCTGGCTGGCCAAAATAAACTTCTTAAATGTGTTTGAAACTGAAAGTTTGTTTTTTATTTATAAACATGTATAAATTCATTCAATTATTCGTAATATGTTCTAAACATATAAATGAATATTGGACTACTTTTTTTTAAAGATATAATTTCCATTTGTAAAAAAATAGCCAACCGAAAGAAGAACATGTGAAGGCTCTTCTTATACTTTGTAACTCTAATAGTCTAAGAATAAATATACGAGTTTTTATCTATTCGATATACACTATCAGTAGGCAATGTTTTAAAAAGTATCTTTGAATTACTAACCGTGTAGATTATGTTATACTAACAAAAATTGGACAAAGAAAATTTTCTAGATATTAAGTAGTTCTTAGCTGCCTCGCGCATGTTTTTTTACCATATTCCTAAGTTTGTGGCATTTCACACGAAAGGATTGATTTTTGATTCTCATCCATAACATGGAAATTATTTAGAAACAATAATTATTGTAGAGACGTTTAAACAAAACAAAATGCCTTCGCAAGCTTTAACTCAAAGCTAATCGAAAGTTGGTGACTCGCGTGACTTCACCATCATTTCAGTCATTCGGCTATTAACGAACCAGTTTGGGAAGTCGAATCACTTTTCTGTAGTTTTCATAACTACTTTTATAAAACATCGCTTTTTTGTGTGTGTCGTTACTAAACTAAATCGCCATTTTAAACCTTTAATTGTGCAGATTACTTTATAACGTTAAATATGTTTCCGGCGTAAACTTATGTTTATTAGCGATATTAAAACAAAATGTTTCCAATTTTTTTCGATCACGCACAATTTAAATACAAAATCGAATAAAAAAAAAATTATGTGTATAATTTTTATATGAATATGAATATGAATATGACGTTGTTCAGGTTTAAAATTGTTTTTTAGTGCACTGAGTGTATATGGTTATTGTTTGGAACTATATACAAGTATGTATCAATATTGATAACAAAACCCAATGATGAATTAAAAAAGAAAATTAAAGTCTTTTTAAAACTAGTAATAATCATAGATTAGTGAAGTGCGTTCGATAAGTTAAAGATTGGATAGGATGGTGATTTTTCTAGCACCGTGCTAGAGGGATTGTACTTAGTCCTGTGTAAAAACTAGTAAACCGAAGACTAGTAAGCAGAAGATGTGGGGTTCGATTCCCGCCAAGGGCTTAAAATTGTTTTCTCTTCTTTCATTCTATATACACACACCGAACGCATTTAATATACTTTCATGTCAATTTATTAATTCTATGCGTACCCAAATTTACGGTGTTCAACTTATTCATAGAGAAAATAATGCCTTGGGATCCCTGCAGTTAC
>JAOBBB020402313.1:0-17213 GCA_025331005.2 Zoanthus gigantus | reverse complement strand
GGTTAGCTCCCAGCAGATGCTGGTACTCATTTACCTACCCCGGAAGGATGGAAAGCTGAGCTGGCTTAGGCGGAAAAGAAGGTTGCACAAATTTTCGAATCTCGGCAAAGCCGATGATCGAACCAGGAACCTTGCGGCTAGGAGGCAGAGATCTTACCATCTGCGCCAGTCACGCTCTTATAATGATTTCCTATTTATTGTAATTAAATAAAGAAAGTTATTTTTTAGGCATTAGATTTGCTTGGGAAGTGGACACCGATGGATGTTGAAGATGCCCTGGAACTGTTGTCATCACAGTTTACAAACAGAGCTGTTAGGCATTATGCTGTATCAAGGCTGCGAGAAGCCAATGATGAGGTAAAAGGCACAAAGACGTCTAGAATTTTTCAGAGACTGCCTTGGACTGAATCTTGATAAATTTCGATATAAAATTTTGGATTTGAATTTGAAAAACATTTGTCCCCGCACTTAATTAAGCCATTTTTCAAACGCTCATCAACGTGCCGTATTTAAAGCTATACCACAAAGGAAAAAGCGCTAGATTTGTGTGTATGATGTACTTCAAGTATTTTGATCTCTGGCTGTCAAGCAGAACCCCAATATTCGATCTTAGGCCTTGCAAAGGGTTGAACATTTTCTGCGACCTTTTGCTCGCCACACCGTTCATGGACAGGGATCTTAAGTCGTTTCTCTAGTCCATTTATTTTTCAGTCTTCTATCAGGGGACTTCAAGAATCCACACACACTTTTTGATAAGATCCAGCTTATCAACCGGCACTTTTTTATCCTTAGTCACTGGCTTCTTTGATCTTAGGATAATATTGTAAGCTTTTTCTTCTTCTTCTTCTTCTTCTTCTTCTTCTTCTTCTTCTTCTTCTTCTTCTTCTTCCTTCCTTCCATCCTTCCTTTTGTGGTTTTGCTGTTGTTGTTGATCTTCCGTCCTGTTGTTTTAGTTGATACTCTTGTTGTTGTATAATTCTTCATCACCATCTTCCTCCTAGTCCTAGTCCTTGTTCTTGATTTTGTTTTTTGTTATCCCTTGTTCTTTTTTATTACTTTGGTCTTTTTGTTTTAGTTATTGTTCTTTAATGTTGTTGTTGTTCTTCGTCCTTGTTTTGTTCTTGTTGTTCTTCTTGTAAGACATTATTTGGCGGTACTATTGCATTGAAAATAAATAAAGAATTTGAAGCAACTTCGTTTACAGGATTTGTTGTTGTACCTTCTCCAACTTGTGCAAGCCTTGCGGTATGAAGCAGATGCAGAGGATGTAGTGACGATGGAGGATGAGAAGGTGGCTGCCGAAAAAGAACTAAATGCAGTCATCGAGGAGGGGTCCCACCCACTTAGTGACTCGTTTGAGGGTGAGCTATTTTGTTGAGGTTTATCAGTAATATACAGCATATATATTCTCTGTCCCCCATAAGTACTGCTTCGTTTATTGAGAATTCATCAGTGTAGCACTGAGTGTTTGGGAACTTGAAATTCAGTATGTCTAGCCACTCAGAGAATAACAAGCTTATCTTACAGGTTGTATCGTTCGTGAATACCAGATTGATCAAACTCGAAATATCTAGCAATGAAAAACGCAGTAAGTTTTAACTAAAGAAGACAGCGGAAACAATGTAAGCATTTGCAAAAAAAATAAGACTCCTAAGGATATTTCCGAAATATCAGCCTGTGACGGAGCTTGATTATTTAACCTGCTGACAGTACTGTTTCGTCCTTGGCTTTGAAGATTTGCAGTTCATTGAAGAGTAACTCGTACTTTTCACAGCATACATTGTTTCAATCCTGTTCACGGGGTCCCTGGTTCCTATATAATCGTCTGAATTGTAAAAGCAGTTATCTGCAAACGTATAAAGACGACCGAGCTAACTTTATAGTCAATTTGATTATAGGCGTACGGATTCTTCTCTGTTTATTCGAGAACGTTGCGACGATTACATCATTTGGACATATTTGACGCCAATGAAAAAACTAAGACGATTGTGACAATTTTATGGAAACCAGGCTTCAGATTTAAACAATAAATTTATATCTGTTTCTTTTTTTTTCTATCATAGTTGGTTTGTAATAGTCAAGTGCTTTTTTTGATATTTTTTATTTTATCATAACAGACAACGAGGGTGACTTGCAACCTGCCGCACCTCCAAATATAGGCTTTGTTATGGAAGAGGTTGGTAGTTTTTTGGTTGCAATATGTAGGAGTGGTTTTACATTGAATGACATTTAGATTGAAACACGTGTAAATTGGTGATAAAGGGATTAAATTCAATACATCTAAATAATAAAAATCATCATCATCATCATCATCAGATCATCATTACCACTATCATTTTCATCATCATCATCAGCAGCAGCATCATCATCACCACCATCATTTTCATCATCATCATCGTCATCATTTTCATCATCATCATCGTCATCATTATAATGACTTTATTTCGGTGTCAAACTTTTTGGCTGGCCAAAAACCCTCTAATTTGGGACAACATTTTTTTCATTCTGAGATGGACAGAGACCTTTCACATGACAGACAGGCACACATAAACACATACGTATCGAAGGGCATACGGTTTAACCTCCTAATCTGAAAAGACCTGAAAGTCAAATCATTTGCAGATATTAGAGCAAAGGCAGCACCTTCTCCTCAATTACTTTAAGACCTTGAGTGTTGGTGTGTTCTTTAATCCTGTGAACTCGAGCCTCCCTCTTGATAGACTGGCACCTTACCAACTAGGCTGACCAGACAGGGATAATCTACAGATAATGAGATCTGTAATACTACCTCCTATATTAATCATAGGTGCTACCCATTGCCTTGGAGTTACAATCGATAATGCATATAACTGTTAACTAGGGTTAGAAGTGTGCATCCCTTACAATATAGTTGGTCTTTATTATATGTTGCTTTTAGTGACCTTCTACGGACCAAAGCTCTGGAACTCAGTAAACAAAGAACTCAAATCTCTCAGTGCCTTTTCTATTAAATCGAAACTAAAAATACATTTCTTTCTGAATATTAATCTACTCAATCAACCGTTAACACTACGTATTACATTTGTGCTCGCCTAATATATAAGGAATGATTTCTTTTCTTTTTTTGTTTGTTTTTTTCCTCCATCGCTCACTTTATTTTGCTATGTTGATTTTGCTCCTTTTTTTTGCATTTTTGTATTATTATCTTTAGTTTGTATTTTTTTTAAAAAATACCATGAACAATTACCGTAGTTTATATTCTATACTCCTGACCTTAGCTTACCTATTTTTAATATTATTGTCTAAAGGCCACCTGTCTGGATTAGCCTTTATGGATATACACAGGTGGCCTGCACTTAAATATTTGTTTTGCTAATCTTCATGTAATTATTATGTTAATTATTGAGTTTTAATAAATTGTTGTTGTTGTTGTTGTTGAGGAGGGACACCACAAACACGTAGTCCTAAAGGGGGAGGGGGGATTAAAACATTTAGTCCTCAGTGGGAAGGGGTGTTAAAACATTTAGTCCTAAGGGGGAGGGGGTATTAAAACATTCAGTCCTAAGGGGGTCTTCCAACCACAAGGTCTAAGGATTGTCCACCCCCCTTCCCCGGCACTGCTAAGATTAAAACATTTGTGTGACCAAAGCTAATTCATCTTTCCATTTTCGCGAGGTCGGCAAAGAGAACACTAGCGTTTGCTGGAAACTATCCTGTGATGGATTGGTGTCTCATCCAGGGGGAGCAGTCAAAGACTCTCAATAGTATAGCACTATAGAATCATTTTACCTAAAAGGAGAACCATTTTTCTTTCTCTATACAAAATAACATAATATACTCTACTGTTATGTTTTTTGTAGGGCCCAGATCTTTCATCGTTCTTAATAGCAAGAGCCTGCAAAAGTGACTCCATGGCAAATTTCTTTTACTGGTAACTTTTTTTTTCTTTCATTTTTTCAGTGGCGTCCGGTATTAGTATTTTGACTCACTGTTATACTTTTATCTTCTGTTCTGTGTACATATGAGTCAAACTTGTATATGAGTTCCGTGTAAGCATTAGGAAAAGAATTTTAATTATTGGTGTCACTGTGTAATATATAGAGGATAATACACGGTGGCGCGAACATATGAAGTGGAAAAAATATTTTGAAATCTTTTTTCCACGAGAAGATAAACTTCATATGCTCAAACCAATGTGTAATTTTCTTTTTGTTACATAGATATGAGTGTTTCGAAAATTTTTAAAAAAAAAAAACTAGACGAAAAACAAAGGAATGACGATCTCTTCTTTAGTGAGGATATGGAAAATATCTCACCCGTATCCCGGATGTGGTTTCGTATGGGAACTGCGAGTTGTCTATTTTTCGGTAAAACACTCATATCTATGTAATAAAAACCTTTGTCACAAAATACTTTATTCATCATCAAATTTGCCATATCAAAAATATCTTTAAGTCTTGAAATTTCAAGGAAATAGCTTATGAAACTAACAACTACGAATTTTTAAAGATAACTTAACATTAATTAATTTTGTTTATTTGATTCTCTAAGATATAAATTTTTCTTGCATAAGATTTGAACCAATGGTTAAGCATTTAGTGTAAAACTATAAACTACATTTATTACATATCTTATATAACAATTTTCAATTCGAAACACATTTAATTTTACGTTTTAAAGATGTGGTTGCATGAAAACGAGGCTGGTATTGCATACCCTGCTTTACCACCATTCATTTGCTTTTAAAATTCACATATATACTTCAACAGAATATTTTGTAGTTGCGTCTTTACTTGCCACCTAAGATGAATCTTTGCTGTCATCATTGTATACAATCTGCGCCATGAGCAGAAAACATTTGGTAGCAATTGATTTGGCGACGACATTACCTTATATATTGAGTTCAGAGGGGTAAAAGCTCAAAAATTCAAAATTCGAAAAATAAAATATTTTGTGAATAGTGTGTATTATAGCAGCAGTTAAGGTGTCGTAGTTAAAGTTAAAATATAACTTTTAATTTAATGGCTATCAACAAAAAAGGCGTAGTTTATTGTTTTATCACAAATTAGAAACATTCAGGAGTAGAGAACATAACTTTTTTTGTAAACGAACAATATTTTATAAGGGGGGTGTCAATAAAAACACTATTTAAGGGGGTGATGCTCGTTTTTTTGAGAAGGCACCCTAAATTGCACTGCCACTCCTACTTTCTTACTTCCCTACCTCCTAAAAAAGTGAACGTTCTTGTCAAACTGAAAACGCCTCAAAGACTTTTTTTTTCTTTCTCTAGGTACCTTTTTGTGGAATGTAGTGAAGACAAAGACCGAAAGGTTGCGGGCATGTATTTGAGTGTAATGAGAAGGTTCAGCCAGGCACTCATGAAGGTTTGTTTGATATTTATATGTTTATTCTTACATCTAGGTCGCATTGGGAAGAATAGGAAAAGAAAAAAAGAAGAAACTAAACGAGAGACAGAGAGAAAGAGAAGGAAACAACAACAACAACAACAACAACAACAACAACAACAACAACAATATTTACCGCCATGTTCTCATATACAATATTATAGTTTTCTTTTTTTAAAAAGAAAATATTAATATAACTGGGGCACTGGCCTTCTGAAATAACTAAAAAGCTAATCTGGTCACGGAGCCAGGAACAGTAATCTATAATGGAATAGTTATTTTTGACATTGAAGCAGATTCAATTTTTGCAAGTCGAGGAATCCACGAGCATCGGAGTGATCGTGGGGAAGAAGTGTAACAATAGAAAGTCATTTCGTCCAATGATATCACTGCTCATTTAATCAATTAAAAGTTGTTGTTAAATATTGAGTCAATTCTTAGTTGTTCGTGGTTTGAAAGGCGGAATCAATTATAAAATTAAATGGTCAATTCTAAAGTGCTCGAAAGCATACTCCAGTGGAGCGAAGAAATGCAACCTATGCTTTAGTGAAAAGCTATGCATCCTCAATGGGAATAGAGACATACTGTTGACCAAAAGATCTGAATTAAATAGATGAAAACAAGTTTTGTGCCAGCAGTTTTAAAACTGATTTTATCTTTAGTCAGATGATCGCCTTACTGGTGTGAAACTCGAACTAGTTAGTTAGTTAATCCTTTATTGTCTTTCATACACAAGAGTGTGCTAGACGTTGCATTCGGCTTGCAAGCGTCCTTTTCCAAAATACCCTGTCCAGGGCGTCACGAGGTGAAAGTAACCGATCTCTCAAATCACCATCGACAAGCTCCCTCCAAGACATTCTTGGACAACCCCTCTTCCTTCTTCCAGCAACTTGAAGATCTAAAATCCTTTTGGTGGCATTGGAGCTGAAATATACGTGGCCGAACCATCGTAAACGCCTATATCCTATCTCCCTGGAGAGATCAGACAGGCCCAACTTCTGACGAATATCTTCAGTGCTGGTGTTGCCTCCTGGCTTGATGTGACACATCCAACGCAACATAGTTCTTTCATTACGTTCCAAACGCCTAAGATCTTCCTTTTTGATCGGCCAACATTCACAACCATATAACATAGCAGAGTTTTTAATCAATTTTCAGCGTATAAAGCTTGTGGGTAATTCAGCTCACTTTTCTCGAAAACAGAGAGTCGTTCTCCATTGTTATCATTACTGAAGAATAGAGATGCACTGATTCTTTGGGTGGTGGCTCTTCAACAGAGAAACATCAGTAACAACGACCATAAGTGTTTTAACCTCAAGCTAACATTGCAATCTAACCTTCAGGGAGGCTGGGAATGCCAAGTGCGGCGGAGCATGCTGGGTAAACAACAACAGTTTGTCAACTCAATTGTTAGACTTGTGAAGGAAGTGTCACAATTTAGTGGTAACCGAAATAGAAAGGTAAACCGATTGATTGAATTCATATATTATCAACCAATCCTTTAATGTAACAAATTATTTGACCGAATGACCAAGTAGGAAAACAAATTAATCATCAAATGAACCATCAACAAATTGTCTAACTTACCATACAATCGACCAAGCAATCATTGATAAATAATATCATAGTTGCCAGCCGATCAGCCACTTAAACAGTAAATCAATCTCTCAATCAATATCTGAATAAGTGTTTCAATTGACTAATCAATTAATCTTTTAATCAATCTGCCCATTGATCTATCTATATACAATAAATAAGTAAATATATATATAGATATACATAAGTATACAATGTACCCTCCCGGTTACTACCATAATGGCATTATAGCAGCTCATGAACTTGGGCACACGATGTACGGTTACACATTGTAGGATTGCATTGTGGAGTCACCAGAGTGCTCAAACTGCGAGCAGTGAGCAATGCATAATGCAAATAGTGAACGTTTCGCTATGAAACTCTCCACCCAATCCTTAGAGTGCTCAAAAGCGTGCGATCGAGCATAATATACATAAGTATACAATGTGCCCTATATCTATATATATATATATATAGATAGATATCTATATATAGATATATATATATATAAAATATATTTAAAAGAGAAAAATTTAAATTACACAATCGAATGGATTATTTTATGCCACGCCCTGCATTACAATAATAAAAAAAGATGCATTTTATGCATTGCAGTGAAGTATTTTATTATGTGTAAACCGAAGACTGTAACTTTAAACAAAAGAAATGAACTAATTAGCAAATGTAGACACAAAAAAAATTACTACTAAGGAATGTAAAATGAGTTCAACTTGAGATCGATAGATCTCGGTGTGTTTATTCTTCTTGCATGTATTCCGCGGCGATCACTGAAGAGTGCAGGTTGCTGTAGGAAACAGCTCTGTTTGATTAAAATGGACAGCTGTTTCGTGTAGTAGAACGCCAGGGCTTACCCCTGAGCGGGCTAGCTGTCTTCGCTTGATCTTATTAGCAGCTGTTTTGAGATTTTTAGGCTTCATCAGCATGGCATAGCTAGCAAACAGGCTCAGGTTCCCAAAACGAACATAATTAATGGTAAAAGCGCAATGCTTGTGGGATGTGGCTATAAAGATGAACTTAAGTGTAGATAGCACAAACGTGCTAGTAGCTAACTTGAAGCCACTATATTGGGCACTAATATAGTGGCTTCAAGTTAGTGCCCAATATAGGGGCTTAAGTTAGCTACTAGCACGTTTGTGCTATCTATACTAGAGTTCATCTTTATAGCCACATCCCACAAGCATTGCGCTTTTACTATTACTTTAGAAATAGTTTAGTTTTAATTTATCAGGTGGATTGTCAAATGGTTTTTCAATCAACCATTAATTATTCTATCTTAGAATTCGTTGATTTCAGTGAGAAAGCTTTGTTCTTTTCCTTATTGGTAGATTCTGAGATTACGGGAGTTGTTAGACGTACCGGAGTTCACAAACTTTCCTCCTATCCCACTACCATTGGACGCTGATGAGAAGATAAAGGGAATCGTTGTTGGAACTCCAGAAGAAAGTAAGTTCAAACTTTGCATATTTGTGGTTATCTGTTCTACTTGAGCAGAATCTGAATCCTTTCCAACTTAAAAGCAAATGTTCCCAGGACAGACAGTTTAATGTCATAGCGAGTAACGTTCAGGGTAGGGTTGTTCAAAGATTGATCAGCGCTTACCCAGGGTTGAATTTTTAACTAATGGTTTTGTTCCCAACTTTTTAGACTCAGAAAGGACTTATAAATTTGGGATTACCAAGTTTTTTCCTTGGAAAATCTGAGCAGTATTTTATAAGAACCGCAATTTCTTCTTTAGAGAAGCAATTGCTGTTGTGATCTTTGCTTACCCCAGGGTTAAATTCAACCCACCTTTGAACAACCCGGCCCAGGGTGTTTTGTACTGCTACGTTAATAGACACCTTAAGATACAGTTTGGGTGGGCGTGGTTGGCACAGTTGGTAAGATCTCTGCCTTCTGACCACAAGATCCCCGGTTTGATTCCTGGCTTTGCCAAGATCTGAATATTTGTGCAACCTTCTTTTCCACCCAAGCCAACTCAGCTTTCCATCCTTACGGAGGAGGTATGTGAGTACCAGCGTCTGCTGGGAGCTAACCTGCGATGGATTAGTGTCTCATCCAGGGGGAGTCAAAGACTCTCATCCGCTTAACACTACAGAAACCGGAGATAAGCGCCGGCTCCATGGGCCACTAGGCTCGTAAAGGATTTAGCTTAAGATACAGTTTACGGTATTGCGTTGACTTATCCCTTTGTTTAGTTTGTGGAGCTTTTATAAATAAAAGAATGTTCAAAACCAAACCGTCTTAAGCTCGTCAAAAGGATCTTAATCGAGATTTGAGGTTCTGTTACAAAAAATTACCATCTTGAAGGAGCCATTCAAAACGTGAAAAAGGCATTGCTTTAGAAGGGTTTTGTATCACTGTGGTTATGGTTTGTTCGCAGTAGCATTTCTGAAAAAAGTGGATGCCATATTCTTAAAAATCCTCGTCAATTCTAACTCTAACACTGATAAAAATTAAAGTTGTAGTAGCATCTAACTTTATCTGTTAAACGGAGGAATTCGATGTACAAGAAAAACCTTGCCTTTAATGACTTACCTTTAGCTGGCGTCCTAGACGTACAAACGAGGCGGCAAGTGATGGTCATGTGACCTCTTAAGGCGGTAAAAGACGAAAAAACCTCATCCGTAAAGTTTCTAATAACGTTATACAGACAGCAACACAAAGTTCCGTATTGGAAAAAATGGTCAGTACAAGAACTTGACATGCGAAATTGTGCGAGTAACTATCTCTTTTTTTCCTTTGATTTTGACATATTGCCAAACCAAGCACTTTCTGCAAAGAAAAGCAGAAAAACACATTTGTCATAACATTATTTCCCGGTAATTTGCGCTGATGTTCTGCCTGCTGATGTCACGTGATCATGATTGACCAATAACAGCATGCGAATTCCCCCCAAATGGTTGAATAATAAACATAATTTATTCGAAGCATAATTCTCATACTTTCTTTTATATCCAGAAAAGGCCTATTTATTCAAAAGTCACTTGATGCCTGCAAAACTCACGTTTAGGACATCGGAGGACAAGGAATATGTTGTGAGTGACTAGAAAGTGTTGCTTTTTAAACATAACGTTAGCTGGGTATTTTTGCCGAAGTTCCCATGGCAATCAGAATATCGTTGAATCAGAAATTACATGTAGATAATTTCAAAAAACTTTTAAAAGAGATCCGGAGCTGGAGAATGCATGTTTGTTGAAACCCATTCGAGTCCTTGTACAATCCCAAACTATGCAATTCATTGGTTTTTGTTTGACTTTTGTATGATTTGATATTATAAAATAATTTGGATAGTACGTGCGTTTTGATTGGTCTACAAGTGTGTTTTCATAGCACTATAAAGCACTAAAATGACGTGAGCAATATGGTTGACTGTCTCCAAGTTGTAAGAATTTACAGTACGCGCTTCGTATTTCGTCTTTCTCTTTGTTAAGACTGAAAATAATAATTTCATAAAAGAAATAAAACATGTTGTCTGTGCCTCCATAGCCTGTTGAAAACCTCGGCAAAGTTTGTGAGAATTCTCGAGCAGGTGATCATGAAAACCCTTGACTATGTCTCGGGTTTTCACTGATCTGCTCTCGAATTCTCCCAAACGTTCGCCTCGGTTTCCACCAGGCTATGAAGGCATGGAAAATATGTTTTATTTCGTAATTGTTTATTAAACACTTGAGCACTTTTGTTCAGGAGTCAGGACTGAAGCTTATCACTGAGACATTTTATCTAGTTTTTAATCAAAACACGTTTCTCATCCAGAAAAGTTTTTCTTTCCGAATTTTTTTTGTTATGAACTGATAAAAAAAGTTAGAGATCTAGAGATAAAGGAAATTGACCTCCCCTGAGTTAATGGTCCTTTTTGTAGGAAGGATTCTCGTCTCTAATATAGATTTAGCTTTCCAGAATTGGCGATACGTTTTCTGTCCCCAAATGTGTTGTTTCATTTTTGACCAATCAGCTCTCAGTATTTTTGTACGCTTTAAGGCATTTTTGTAAAATAATTTGGATAGTACGTGCATTTTGGATTGGTCAACAAGTGTGTTTTCATACCGCTATTAAGCACAAAAATGACGTGAGCAATATGAATGGCTTTCTCCAAGTTGTGAGCATTTACAGTTTCATAAAAAAAATATAACCACATACATACACGCTTCGTATATCGTCTTTCTCTTTGTTGAATCGGAAAATAGTTTTATAAAAGAAAAAAACATGGGAAACCTTGTGGAAACTTCGCCAAAATTTGTGAGAATTCTGCATGAAGCAGGTGAAAACCTTCGACTGTGTCTCGGGTTCTCACTGATCTGCTCTCGAATTCTCCCAAACGTTCGCCTCGGGTTTCACCAGGCTATGAAGGCATAAAGAACATGTATGTTTTATTTCTTAAGTGAAGATTCTAAATACTTGGGAGTAACCAAAGGTTAGGAAAATGAATTTCTTTGACACAGCGGAGAAGTGTTGGCTACACGAGTCTAAATTTACCAAGCGAATTTTATTCGGTGTTATAAATTTGCAAAATTGTAGAACTGTACTTGAATACAAGTAAAGAAAGTGCTATATTTCTGATAATATATATCATTCTGGAAAACAGCATTTGGCTCATATTTACTATAGGATTGATATAAAATGCCGGTAATTGTTTTTACCCGCGACAGCGAAGATAGACGCTTTTGTTGTACCTTTCCGAGATAATTTCTAAAAAGCTTTTCGCGTCTTTAATTTTTTTATAATTACTTGCGATTAATGAGTTCTTAATTCAAGCTATTATTTTTTTTAAAAAACCTTTGACTTTGCTTTGAAAGTCAAGCGATCTGATGTTTACAAGTTTTTATCGATTTCGTCAACTCTGCGGTTGACCTAGAAAACAAAATGAATATATTGTCTCATTCAAGCTAAATTATTTCTGTTCATAATTCTTGCCCTGAGTTCAAATTACGTTTACCAAACTATTACAATAGACCATTTCACAGTTCCTAAAGGTAACCAAGCTTTTACATGAAACCGAGACGAAGGTTGACCTGGCACAGTTAGAGAAGTGGAAATAATAGACATGCTAATAAGTTTCTTTCTTATGATAATTATTCCCACTTCTCTAACTAAACCAGGTCAACCTTCGCCTCGGTTTCATGTAGAGGCTTGGCTACCTTTCAGGAACTGTGAAATGGTCTATTATTGATATCTAAATGCTAGTCGAACTTTGTGCCTTTCTATGGTTCGTGCCTTCTACCGTTTTACATTTTAATTAAATCCGGCTGGATGAATTGCGATAAAATTTAAATTATCAATGAACAGAAGCAGTATATTTACTTTCGAACCAAAAATGAACCAAAATTGGTTCAATACAACAACCACTCTATGTTCGTATATTAGTTTCGATAACCAGTGAGTTTGGCTACCAACTACCGTTGAGTCCGGATTAAATAAACAAATTTCACAGTATCAAAACTTAGTCCTCGAACGATTCTTTGTTTGTCTATATTCTAGCACAAACTTTATGTTTTCGTGACGTTCTGACTTATAGGGTAACTAACTTTTTCTTTTCAAAAGAAATATATGAAGTTTATATTATAGCCCAGCAAATGATAAATATAAACAACTGATCGTCAACTCAACTCTCAAGTGTTACTAGCATACATTCCTATTTTATGTAACTATATATAAATGATTACAAAAATGACAAAAGAATGAAACGAAAAACAAGCACATTTTGAAATTCACCTTTATTTTGCAAGCTACTTTGTTCCATGAACAAGCTGTAACACTCATAGTCCTTTCTAAGCAGGTCGAAATCTTTGTTGATGCGAGTATCCGGCTTGCGTTCAAGTTCATATTTTGGTCGCTGTTGTGCTGGTTACGAACAGGATATGTCTAATATATTAGAAAATAATCCAAACGTTTGCTGAGCTTCAAAATTATAGATTTACCGACATCAGTTAAGAAATGCTGCAGATGTTTGACATAATAGTTCCATATTGCAAAGATTCCCTAATGGCGGATAAATCTTTGGCTACTCGTTGCCATAGCGAGTTTCAAGTCAATTTCGAGTCAATATTTGGTAACCTCGCGCAAGAATTTCAATTTCTAACGGAAACCACAGAAAAAAAGCAGACTCATTTTTAGACTGGGTTGCCACAGGCAACCCAGTAAAAATCGCCATCAGAAGAAGTCTTTGTGAGTTTGAAAACCAGAAAGTGCCCTTAGGAATTTGAATATAAACAACTGATTTTATGGCGTAGAAAAAGCTATAGGGTTCATGCAGTAGTAACTTGGCATACCTTCACCATGTGAAAGTTCACTGTTGGTATTTTTTTAATTTTCATTATTTTCACAGTCCCATCATGGAAGCATTTGGAAACGCCAAGACAGTGTATAATAACAATTCAAGTCGGTTTGGAAAGTTTATTCAACTACAGTTCAGCTCTAGAGGGAAGATTGCAGGCGGGTCAATTAGAGATTGTATCCTTTTTTCTTTGATCAAAACACATAATACGTAGGAGCTTTTGCCGATTTGTCGTGTTTTGGCTCTTGACAATCAATACTATTACTGCTAATGAAGCACCTAAAGTCTTCAATTCTCTTGACAAAAATAAAGCTCGTGATAGAAAACGTTGATGAGGTTTAGATATAATCATCCGCCATAGCGTCTTTTTGGTTACTTGCCGTTGGAGTAGGTTAGGTTTTGTGTACCCAGAAACATTCAACAGTTGTAAGTTCAAGAATCATTTAGTATTATGGGATAAATATTACTCTATTTCATGGTTTCCTTGACTTGATTTCAAATTTTAACTACAGTCCTTCTTGAAAAGGTGAGTTTGTGAATATTATTACGTTTGTAATCTATATTTTAGTTGCTTTGTTTTGTTATTCGACGACGCTGTTTAACAGATAAAAGTCACGGATGATATAATATGCAAGTTTTTGTTGACCACAGTAAGCGAGCATTAACTCTTTTAAGAGGTAATAGGTTTAAAAATCTGTCATGATCTGTGCTTGTGATCTTAGTTTATGTTTGGAAATACATACATTTAGTTTTGCGGTTTAGCCAGTCTAACTCCTTTCGGGTCTCTAAAATTTATACTTTTTAAAAACAGTTTATCTTTCCATCTGTGGTTGGGGTAAATAGTAGTGGAATGAGAGACTTGGCCTATCTCACAGAAGCCGCGAAGGTCTAGCCATTTGCAGTTGTTCGACCATAGGCATGCAGCACCTGATTTATTTAAAACATAGAGTGTCCGAACCTGATCTTGAATGGAAGGGTCAAAATTAGCTTGTAAATGATAGCCGCTCGAGGACAAAATTTGTTTTAAGATTTTTCCTTTAATGTAAACATTTAAGGTTAGATTAATCATTGAATGACCATCACACTACCGTATAAATTATTAAACTGTTGTGTCAATTCTTCCCAGAATCGTGTGGCTAGGCAAAACCCTGGGGAAAGAAACTATCACATTTTCTACTCTCTTCTTGCTGGGGCTTCAGAAAATCAAAGAAGTAAGTTTTAAACAAGTAAATTTCTTCGAAAATCTTGTCTTACAATTCTTGTCACTGGAAAGACCGGTCTTTGATTTAGGTACATTTTTCGCTGTTTTACAAACACAAAATGATACTGGAATATGTGAAGCGAGAAATGGGATGCTGCGTTTGTGTTTCAGTAGAAACAATTTGATAAACTTATTAGTTTTACACCGTAGTGAAAATAATTTAAGCTGACATTTCTGATTGTTGTTCTTCGTCGAGTGAATGTGTGCATGGTAGATAAATAAAGGTGGTTATATATTGATGCAGAGATTGATAACGCAATGAGATAAGTATTTAGAAAAACAAAAGGCAATAAAAGGATAGAAATGTGTGAGAAAAAATATGTTAAAAGATCAGGAACAACAGAAGGTAAATTAAACGTGAAGCGTTCATTTATCGTGTGGGGATTTAAAGTACCCAAAGTGTGAACAAGTCGCATTTCTTTGGTTTTGTGACAATCGTTGCCTCCGTTGAAGAAACGAAAGCAACAAAGTTAGAAATGGAGTGATTATAATAATTAAAATGGCGAGACACAGGTTTAGAAAGGTCGTTCTTGCCTATTTCAGTGAGGTGACCTCTGATGCGGTTTATAACAAGGTTTTCAATGATGATGTTTGTTCAAACTGAATAACGTTTTATGTGAAAGATCTGGAATATGGTAAATGTAAAGTCTAAGCAACGATGGAAAACTTGGCAAATAATTTTTAATTTTGTTCCATCTTTTCTAGATGAACTGCTGTTGTATCCACCAGAGAAGTATTACTATCTTCGACAGAGCGGCTGTATTCAGGATCCATCCATCAATGACAAAGCAGATTTCCAGGAAGTTTTGGTACGTTCTAAAAGGCAGCTTGATCTTAGAAGTTTGAAGGGGAATCGGAAATGCCAAATTTTAAATGATGATGTTGATGACTAAGACGATAGTGGTAAATATGATGATGGCCATTGTGATAATGATGAGGATGATGATGATGATGATGATGATGATGAGGAGAATGATGATGATGGTGATGGTGATGATGATGATGGTGGTGGTTGTAAAAATGATGGTGGTGATGATGTTTGTAAAGATAATGAATTCATCTATATCCACACCCTCATTCTTGTCACAATCGCCATGATAATTGTGATAAAATGGCGGTAAAGAGTGTGATGAAGATATCACAGTGAATTAGTTATGATATGCTTGTGATATGATGGTGATACAATGACCAAAATACTGGTGTGACGATGATGTTGGTATAGTATGTCAGCTTTAGATAGCTATGTATTTTGTGGACTTTTGCTTAATGAGTGATTTGTTTTTCGTTCCACAGGAAGCTATGAAGGTGATGTCCTTTAAGGAGGACGAAATTTCCGATGTTCTTCAGGTGGTTTCTGGAATCCTTCAGCTTGGAAACGTTACGTTTTTAGCAGCAGGAGGAGCTCAGGTCTCTGACAAGAATGGTATGTAGTGGCTGCTTCAGTTATGTTTTAGTTCAAATTAGAAAAGATTGGTAAGAGAAGATAAATGAACTAGAAAAAAGGTATATTGACTGAGTATTCCTAGGTCATTGCTTTGATTTGCTCTTAATTTTTTAGCTGTAATATATTTCACGAGTAACAGTTACAAACGATGCAGTGAAATGGTTGTTCTAGGCCTTCGTACTTTGTTATAGTTTTTATCAGCAGCTTTTTTGAGTAATTTGTAGTCAGTTATCGTTTATCTAAGCATTATGAAACCATGTTCTTGTGCACCTATTGAAGATAATGACGTGGTTATGCACTGCCCGTTAAAAATTGTTTTCAGAGAAAGTTGATTTTTCAGATGCTGTCGTTTTTAAGTTTAGTGGTAATTTCGAAGTGTCTTTCATCCGATAAGTATTGTTCATTTCGATACAGTCCTAGAGAACATTGCAAATCTTCTACATGTTGATATCTACGGCTTGGAGGATGCGCTAACACAGAGATCGATGGTCCTCAGAGGCGAGGAGATCCAGTCCCCCCTTACTGTTGAACAGGTGCGATTGAAAGGCGAAATTTGAGTGATACGTTACTAGATATATTTATAATGTATTTTTGGGACTTAAACGCTTTTTAAAAGTTTATTTTTATTCAATTCTCGTATACTTTACAGATTCTATTGTATTAATGCAGATGATCAACTTAGTAAAATATAAAAAAAATTATATTATTTTATTTAACTGCATTCTAAAAAGTAATTGCAGAAGTTTCCTTTGTGTGGCAGAACTAACCAACCCATTTTGTATTGAATGATTCATTCTGCCACTGCCACTACTGCTACTGCTTCTGCTACTACTACTGCTACTATTACTATTACTACTACTACTACTACTACTGCTACTACTACTATTACTGCTACTACTACTATTACTTCTACTACTACTACTACTACTGCTACTATTACTACTACTACTACTACTACTGCTACTATTACTACTACTACTACTATTACTGCTACTATTACTACTACTACTACTGCTAGTACTACTACATTTACTACTACTACTACTATTACTACTACTACTACTACTGCTACTATTACTACTACTACTACTACTACTACTACTGCTACTATTACTAGTACTACTACTACTACTACTACTACTACTATTACTACTACATTTACTACTACTACTGCTATTACTACTACTACTACTACTATTACTGCTACTATTACTACTACTACTACTGCTAGTACTACTACATTTACTACTACTACTA
>JAOBBB020402209.1:0-17220 GCA_025331005.2 Zoanthus gigantus | reverse complement strand
TGATGATGATGATAGTGATGATGATGATGATGATAGTGATGATGATGATGATGATAGTGATGATGATGATGATGATGGTGATGATGATGATAGTAATGATGATGATGATGATGGTGATAGTGATGATGATGAGAGTGATGATAATGATAGTAATGATGATGATGATGATGATGATGATGAATAGTGATGATGATGATGATGATGATGATGATAGTGATGATGATGATGATAGTGATGATGATGATGAATAGTGATGATAATGATGATGATGATAGTGATGATGATGATAGTAATGATGATGATGATGATAGTGATGATGATGATGATGATGATGATAGTGATGATGATGATAGTAATGATGATGATGATGATAGTGATGATGATGATGATGATGATGGTAGTAATGATGATGATGATGATGATGATGAATAGCGATGATGATGATGATAGTGATGATGATGATGATAGTAATGATGATGATGATGATGATGATGATGAATAGTGATGATGATGATGATGATGATAGTGATGATGATGATGATGATGATGATGATGAATAGTGATGATGATGATGATGACGATAGTAATGATGATGATGATGATGATAGTAATGATGATGATGATTTTCGTAATGGTGGTCAAAATAATCGTGATGGTAAGGATTTGTATGATACTTACTCTGTTTGTAGCAGTATCCCCATTCTTTATCCTTGTCAAAGTTATCCGTGGTTGCGCACCAAAATCCTTTCTTCCACGGCAGACATTTAAAATGAATTTCGTTTTCGAAAATAAAAGGGAATTTGCAGCTCTTACCACCTGCATTTCCAGCGTATGTGCAAAGTCCACATGATCTTTTGTGAGAGGGAGGGAACGTGTGCGAACAAAGTGAGATACAGCGGAAAGTTTTCGTAAGCAAACAAAAGATGAACTCGATATTATCATGTTAATTAAAAATATATAATCAATTATTGTTAATAACAGTGAAAAGGCAACTCTCGACTAATTTTATTATATGCAACTCTGAAATAAATGATCTAGAATCAAAGCCTTTTAGATAATCCTTAAAAAAAATACGTAACGTAAACAGATTGCTCTTTTCTTAATCTTGGCACCTCAATCTGGTTAAAAATTGCCCAAGAAATAGGCGGCATTATCTCCGAAGCAACATAACAAGGATAACATTGCAGAAGCAAGGATCGTGTTTTCAGAACGTCGACTAAATGCCCTCCAACATCATTTTGATAGCAAAATATACAGATAACCCCATTTATTTAAAATTTGTGTCTAACCAGACATATCAAATAAATGCTAGAGCCAACTTTTTAAACTGCGGCGGTGTTAATTTTATTGTCTCTAAAGGTTTAAGGGAATAAAAACTCGGATACTCTTCTTCTTCAAAGTTCATTCATTTATTGCACAACAACTAAAAATTCACAAGGTGTTCAGTTCCATCATGCACTTTACACTGGTTTCTTTCGATGACTTGGTATAATAAAAAACATAACTCAACAGGCGATCATAACAAAACAAAATTTTTATTGTCCTCATAACTTTTTTCGCCGAAGCTCCAAAAATGAATTTGTTCAAATGTTTGTCAAAATAAATATGAAAGTGAAATAAATATGAAAGAACAACTGAACTTTTAAAATTAATAAAGGGAACAAAGTAATAACTCGTTAATAACAAGAGGGCTTGAAACAAAGCACTCTAAACATTTCGTATTTATGGTCATTTTTCAAGGTGTTACAAACTCACTAAGATGTAACGACTTCTTCAATTGCAGCTAGGTGGCTTTGACATGAAAATACAGTTTTAGTTGGAGGAAAAACCAGGACATAAAGGTAGAAAAACTTTAGTCTGAAATTGTTATTTTCTTGTTCCTAAACCTGCTTTGTTCCTGTTGAAAGAGGAGATCACCTAAATGTTCTAAAACTGAAAATCTTCAGAATGCTGGAACTGTACCAAATAATTCCAAATAACCCAAAATTAGACTTTGTTACGAGTGTAAAACTTTAAAAGAACAAACCTCACTCAACTCCACGGTTTGGCCAAAACATACACGCACGCAGGTAGAAAAACTTTAGTCTGAAATTGTTATAACCTCAGCGCGAGTATTTTTTATTCGGATAAACAAATGATATTTTGTGCTTGTAGCTGTATCGTAAATGACCCTAAAGTGAATACTCTTACCTTGGGCAAAATCGGTCAACGTAAGGCGGGTTAATAAGACATTCTCCCATTTTGGCCCAAGTTGAACATTCAAGTTTTTTACCACCAATGGCAGCGACGTCAGTGCAGTTTTTCAATTCTCTTTCAGTTAGGCAGTGACCCCACATCTTGTCCCTGTCGTAGTTGTTTGTTGTAGCGCACCATTCTTTACCATGTTTGCAATCCTTTGTGGTGCAACTGTGGTAAAGTTTGTTCTTGTACTTGAAGGGAAACACACATGGGCCTCTTCCTCCATTTCCTTCACTGGTATACACTGGATTAAGATTTGAATATTAATTCAAAAGAACTCATAATGAATAAAAGGCTCCTCGGAGCTAGTCATTTATACACATCATGAATTTACTTTTTGCACAAATGGTAAAGTGGAATTGTTGAACCTTTGTTGTATAAGACGATATCATTGTGAACACAGGTTTTAGGTGAATGAAAATGCGACAAGCAAAACCCTGAGTGAAAACATTTTAGAGATCTGGAGGCGAGCACAATGGCGTCAATTTTAGCAGTTTCCCGCATTTACGATCTTAGATTTTTACAGAATTAGCTTTGGTTACCTAAGATCTGCCTCTGCTTAAGATTGCTATGCAGAAAGAACAAATTTGCGTTATGAAATATCTGCATTTAAAACTAGACCGCTAAACAAATATGGCTGCCAAACATGAAATGCTCGATGTGTTCTGGAGATACCAACTTCCGTCTACGCGCAACACAGATTATGCTAATTAACTATGCTATGCAAATTTTTCCCAATGCGTGCGCATGAATGACTAAAAACGTATTACTTTTTGTAGAAAGAGGAGATCACCTAAATGTTCTAAAACTGAAAATCTTCAGAATGCTGGAACTGTACCAAATAATTCCAAATAACCCAAAATTAGACTTTGTTACGAGTGTAAAACTTTAAAAGAACAAACCTCACGTACTCAACTCCACGGTTTGGCCAAAACATACACGCACGCGCACAACCGCTTCACCCGTGTAACTACAATGCAAGTAACAAAAGCAGTCGTGGACAGCGGTAGTTCGTCCTGTTAGAACTCATAAGCACGGTTCAGCTTCTGTTTAGCTACAAGCAAAGAACTAAAGGCCGAGTTTTACAAGCAACAACCTTAGTACGTACAACAGCTGCTTAATTAAAAATGACTGAAACTGCAGCTCTGCTTTGTATCAGTCTCCTCGCGGCGCGTCATTACATTCGAAGATGTTAATTTTAGAGAATATTTTAATCAGATATTTCTATGCACCATTGATGTTGTTATTGCAATTGTTATTGTCTTGTAATTTTAATCAACATGTACAGAGCACAACTCTTTATGACGATTAATTGACAAACCGTATTTGTAGTTTTCCGTGATCTGGTCGTCCTCAATAGCAGCGTCTTGGTAACCACTTCCTGAACTCTCGTCCACGAAGTCCCATCCTCCGGTCGCATTGTCAGGGTCAAGAAATAGTCCCAAGGAGGAATCAGTAACTTTGTTAGGCATCCACAGAAAAAATAATCAGCAAGCAACATGGATTACTTTGAAAGAGCAAGCCTTAGAAACCAATGACGTTCAAATATGTTTATTTTAATGATAGTGACAACCGTTACAACATATAATAACAAAGCTATGAGCTCTAAAAATATCAATTATATTTCATTATTGATTTTTATCAAGACAGGATGAAGGGAAGAGAGTGAATCTTCCATGCAGACCTTATTGCTAGGGTAATACCTCTTACGTTATTTTTAGACATGGTACCCAGGTCTTCTGAGGCTGTTTCTCGCGCGTTGCGTTTTTCACAAAATGACCTGAGATGAACTGGCGGGAAATGTAGAGTCCTTTTGTAAGTTTTGTCAACAAATTCGACTATTGTCGAAGAATTAAATCACTTACTGGAAATATTCGCATAAAACATAGACGTTTTGGCCATAAACCATGGCCTTCATCAGCTAATTCTCACAACATTTTACAAAAACTGGATGATTTAAAATTATGTTTAATCATTTGAACTCTACTATTCTTCCACTTCCGTTCCACGGATTACCCTATAGATTACCCTATAGATTACCCTATAGACTGATTACCCTATAGATTACTCTATAGATTACCCTAAGATCTATATGGAGGATTCACTCTCTTACTTCATCCTCTCTTGTTATTATTCATATCATACAGGTTGATAAATGGGTCAAAACGATACGATTTTTTTGGCAGATCGCGTGCATAATCGGTCTTTCAGTGAGATCTTCATTGTCTCTGGGTTGGCTGTTAGTAATTTCACAGGTCACCCAAACCATTCTAGTTAATGAATTAGGTCTATGGATACGATAATTCAAAAAGATAGGACATCTATCACAGCAAAGAAAGTAGGAAAAAAACAGAAAGAAATAAGAGTGGTTATGAAATGCAGCTATCCGTGGGGACGCATCTTTAACTTCATTTACGTGGTCTCAGAGAGTATCTGACTTCTCTGGATGGTAGAATATTCTATCGCAGGTTAATTCTAAGAAAATACTTACATACTCACTGATTAACACGAACTCGGAAAGATGGCAAGCTGAGTTAGCTTGAACGGAAAAGAAGGTTCCTCAAAGATTCAAATCTCGGCAGAGCCGGAGATTGAACTGGGGACCTTGCGGTTGGAAGGCAAATATCTTACCAACTGCACCAACCATGCTGCATTTGAGTTCGTACGATCTGGGATAAAAATATTGTACAAGCCCACTTCTCAACTCATTATTCCAATACTAGAAATAGATCGGGTTACTGTATACTAACCTACGATATTAACTTAACTTTAACTTTAATATAGGCCCACTGTTTTTGCTCCCTTAAAACGCATTTCAGTTTGATATGTTTATATTTACATTTGAAATTTAGAAAAACTGGAAGGGAATGGTTGGCGCAGTTGGTAAGATGATCTCTGCTTTCCGACCACAAGGTCCCCAGTTCGATGCTCGGCTCTGCCAAGATTCGAATATTTGTGCGACCTTCTTTTCCGCCTAAGCCAACTCAGCTTTCCATCCATCCGGGGTAGGTAAATGAGTACCAGCGTCTGCTGGGAGCTAACTTGCGATACGATACGCTTAGCACAACAGAAACCGGAGATAAACGCCGGCTCCATGGACCACTAGGCTCGTAAAGGATTTAGCTTTAACTTTAGAAATACCGAACGTTAACTATTTATGATCTTAAAAAGTTAACCCACCTCTCTAATAATTAAACTTCTCATTTCAACCCGCCCCTTATTTTGATGTCGAAACGGTTATCCCGCAGCGTTATATTTATTATTATGGAATTAAAATATAATACTGCTTATAATCATTATATTTCTGTAGTGTAAAAGCCCATATTGCTATATCGTTAGTTTGCAGTTTGTAAATTAGATTCATAAACTAACTTACCTTTCAAAACTTCAGCTGAATTTAAAAATACCTTTATAGTGAGTGCTATAGTAACGGTGATAAGCCCTTCCAAGAGCTCCATCTACTGCGTAGTTCTTCTTGGCTATTGCCAAAATATGATAAAAGAAGAGTTAGTTATCAATTAGTTTCCAAAAAACTTAGTTAATTCACTTTTGGGGGCTTGGAATGTTACATCAATATAAACAATAATATAAAACTTGATTTTGATTTGGATAAATGAAGCAAGCGTTTTACAATATCAAACGAGTTTTAAGGTAAATAGTTTCTTTTCATTTATCTTGAAACAAACATGAAAATTATGTCAAACAGTATATACCATTAGGTTAAGTAATGAGTAATATAGATATTAGAAACGAATAAATAAATTTATCTTCTTAAAATATTTTTTCTTTTCTCTAATTATTAGTTATTATCTATTGCAAAACAGTTACGTTGATATTAATTGTTTGACTTTTTAAACTATACCTTAATCAAGGAATATATATGAAACGCTTTTGATATGTTACGAATTTCGTTTTAAATCTTACCTCGCTTTTTATTTTTTCTTGATTTGCATCAGCTGTTCTTTGACATTAAATTTAGTTAGAAAGATGAATTGAATCTTATTTCAGGAAAACAGACGATTGAGTGCTTAGTTCTTTTAAGTGTGTCTGTGATTTTGAACACATGTTCAGCTGGTGTCTCATTTTCCTGGAGTCACAAACAGTGTACAACCAGCTATACAAAAACGCCGGAGAGGCTTTGATAAATCAATAAACAATTTATGCCCTGGAACAGCTTTTAAGTGGGAAAGTAATTAATCCTTTAATTATATCAGGGATGAAAGTATAAGATATTTTCGGTGCCTTCTCAATTTGTTTATACAAGATCATTGACATTTCAGAAATAAAACGCGTTTGTACAAGTGCTTTTGTTCTTGAAACACTTCTAACTTTGAATGAGATTTTCAAGATTGGCAACGTTTATATATTTTTCTGAGTGTTGCGAGAGAGGACATGATATTCTTTGTAATACTCTTAATAGGTTCCCCCCATGTAAGATATTAATCAATTTGGAGGCCAGGATATTTTTTTTTCAATTTGGGAAAGCTAAATCTTTACGAGCCAGGTGGCCCATGGAGCCGGCGCTTATCTCCGGTTTCTGTAGTGTTAAGCGGATGAATTTCCCTCTAGACAAGACACTGGTCCATCGCAGGTTAGCTCCAAGCAGACGTTGGTTCTCATTTACCTAACCCGGCTCCGAAGGATAGAAAACTGAGTTAGCTTAGGCAGAGAAGAAGGTCCGGCACAAATATTCAAATCTCGGTAGAACCAAGATCGAACTTGGGACCTTTTGGTCGGAAAAAAGAGATCATACCAACTGCGCCAACCATGCCCGCCCTCAGTTTTGGTAAGCGATATATTGATTATCGTTGAGTGAAACTTGCTTACAAGTGATGATAGACTTTGTTTGGAGCTCATTAGCATATAATAAGATTTTAAAATATTTAGGATGAGTTTTTTTTGCAAAGGAACGAACCATTAGAAAAGTGAAAAGGATGGGGGAAAGATTTTCAGTTTGCAGGAATTTCCTTTTTTTTCCACTCAATGCACGTGCGCAGTAAACATATACATAGGTCAGAGTACATCCCCATTCTCCCCTTTCCCCTTCCCCCTCAATCCCTTGTTGAGGATTTCCTCAAGACTCTAGATTTACTATCACACAATTGGTGTTTTAGGCCAAAGGTTTTGGTTACCGATGCTATAGTTTATAGTATCTGTTTTAAAAACATTATTGTGTTCGACGTCACATTATTAACTCACAGATACTCCGTAGGAGTAGCAGTGAGTTATAGCAGGGACTTTTTCATTTGCATAAAATTTTGTGAAATAATAGAATCCTCCAGCTTGCTTTTCGCGGTCGGTTTGTATATAAAGTGCCTCGACCCGAAAATATTTGCCCTCGGTCTTTCGTACAGACCTCGCTGGTCTATATACTGAAATACCTCGGGCAAATATTTTCCCGGACAGACCTCGCACTCGGTTATTAAGATATATGCAACTCGTGGTAGGACAGACGTTAGCCGATAATTGCCTGGGTCATTTTTCTAGCTCCCGAATTAAAGTTTATCAAAATCTATCCTGTCAGTGTCGTTATATTTTTAAATATAACAGCTAAATGTTCAAATATTAGTTGAGCAGCAAATTTGAGGATTTTGTTTGGTATACTATTTTTGGGCTTGTGAGCTCGTACCTAGATTTCAAAGGTAAGACATCGAGAGACTGGAATCCAGTCGACTTCACCTCATGATCACCAGGGGTCGAGGATTTCTCTAAAATGTGGTAAGTTTGGCCTAATGTTCATTTGTCAGTTTCTTGGGACAAGTTACCACAGCTTTCAAAGAGTGTTCAAAGAGGATTTGAAGAGGGTTTCAGACCGATTTGGCCAAGTTGTAAGCTCCAGGACGAAGGAGCAAAGAGGGTTTCAGACCAATTTTGCCGACATGGACTTAGCTACTAAACTCATTTCCACATGTCGCAACACTTTCTTTCTATCAGAAACTTGTCGTCTTACGTCTAATTTTTTAACTGTTTGAGAACCTTGGAAGGCAGTAAAAGCCGAAATTTAAATTGTATGTTGGTTTGCACTTGTCGAGATATCATTCGGGATGTAGTAATGTTTTTAGAATTTTTAGCTACTTTAGGTCTTGTCGTTATAAAGTGATTATTAAAAAAATCTGCTATATTTTCTTCACTAGGATGCAACACTGCGCATCAGCATAGAACAGTGCATCTGTTGACTTTGAGAAGGCATTTGATTCCGTAGCTTCAAACACCCTGTGAAACCTTCTCGTTTGAAAATTTTCAAGGTTATCAAGCTCCTCAACACTGAATTCCAAGCTCAAAATGTCCAAGATTGCGATCTCAGTGAACCATTAGATATGCAGACAAGAGTGCATCAAAGATGCTTACGCAGCCCCATACTGTTCCTGGCTTCACTTGATTGGATCATGTAAGAAACAATTCCGGAATTAAACACAGGAATTCATTGGACATTACACAGAGGTTAGAAGTCCTAGATTGGCCGACAAACTGGTAATATAACTACTTAGTCAAAGTCTTACCCACATGAGGAGAAATGTCAAGAAACCAGGTATCTGCATCAACGCTGCCAAGACCAAGGAATTGCGGTTGTTTTTAGAAGTCGACCAAGCAAGACAAACTGAATTCCTTGGATTTTCACTAGCATTAGTAGAGAGCTTTACATACTTTGGAAGTGTCATAGATACACAAGAAGGAAAAGTGCAAGATGCAATAGCTCCCATCAACTAAACCCAAACTGCTTTCACAATGTTACAACTTGTCCGGCGATCAAGAAGAATCTCCTACAGGACAAAGCTTATAATCTTCCGACCGCACGTAAAAGGTTTTTTCTGTATGGGCACAAGACTTGGAGGCTGACTGAAAGGATTATAAAGAAACTCCAGTAGTTCACGGACAAGAGTCTAGAAACTTCATTCTCTTTATTTGGTGGCCAAGAAGGAAACAACTATAAAGAAGTACTATGCTTGTCTGAGAACAAGTCGATTTATATTGTCCATCCGGACAAGAAGGTGCTGTGCCAATCTTGTCCCGTGCTCATTCTTTCTGTCCTGAAACAGGACTAGTCGCTGTACACAAGGCATTCTGTGTAGTGAATTTCTTAAACTTTTCTTTTAATATTCAGGTACTGAGAAACGCCAAGACGTTACATGTTACAAGACGTTTGTTTTTATTATTAACGATTTCAACGAACTATATATTTTTTTTGCTTTGAATTTACTGGAAATAAGTCAAAACCTATTTTTCAGACTAACAAGGCACTTAATTTATGGATATTGAAATTAGTAAATTTATGACCTTCAAATTTACGTAAGAACTTTAAATTACGAAGCTTAGTAATGCTTAATATTGTTTTACTTCTTTAACCATTCGTTTAACAGATTAACATGCCGGCCCATCTATTGGAACAAAATAAAGAAACTCTTTGCAGTTTAAATCCTTCAGGAAAGCATGGATACCTTGGAACAGTCGGCTGCTAGGGCCGGAACAAGAAATAGAAACACTTATATTTTATACTCCCCCAAATCCCATGCAATTTCTCCGGCTAAAGCTTAACCGAATATCGATACATGCAGTAATCGTACGTACAATACAATTATGGGCGGGCATGGTTGGCGCAGTTGTAAGATCTCTGCTTTCCGACCAAAAGGTTCCCAGCTCGATCCCGGCTCTGCCGAGATTTGAATATTTGCACGACCTTCTTTTCTACCTAAGCTAACCCAGCTTTTCCATCCTTCTGGGGAAGGTAAATGAGAACGAGCATCTGCTGAGTTAACCTGCGATTGATTGGTGTCCCGTCCAAGAGGATTCAAAGACTCTCATCCGCTTAACACCTACAGAAAGCGGAGATTAATCACCCACTTTATGGGTCACCAGGTTCATAAAGGTTTTAGCTTGATAATTCAAATTTGTTTGTAATGATTTAATTACGAGTTGTTGACACGCTATAATAGGTAAGTGAACACTCGGGATGCATTCACTTTTTTCTTTAATCCCTTTATCGCATCCGCAAACACGTGGTCTTGGCCAGTCTACTATGATCAGTTTTAGACCCTTCGGTCTCTCACACAGTTAGGGGGTTAAGTGAATTTCTCTTCAAAATTTTCCTGTTTTGTTGGACTAAATTATTTTCTAGTCGTATTTGTAGTTTTCATTTCCAGTTACAGGTCTTTTATGTTTTTAGTGATCTTACACTTGTGGTTAAGTAGAATTAAAGTCAATGTTTTAAGTTTGCAAATTTGCTTATTTTTCTATTAGGAAACTCTTTTGAATAATTGCATAAACTTAACATTTTTTAAAAGCTGACTTTTTTTTAAAAAAAAACTTGTTCCAAACTTCATTATTGAATTTAAAAAAACATTCATTTTTCCTTCTTTTTGTTTTTAGCGTGTCTTTCACCATTTGACCCGTGATATTGTTCTGGTCACATGATGTGTATTTCCAACCAATCACATTACAGGGCAATCTTTTTTTTCCTTATAAGGGTTGCCATGTGAATTTCCACTTTGTAATAAGTAGTCGTCCTTCGCATTTTCTAAACAATAATTCATTAAATCTGCGGCTGCTACAGAGACTTTGATTCGCTGAATGTTGAGTTGCGACCTGAGGTTATCCACTACTTGTTTTAAGGCAGCTTTTGATTGTGGACTTGAGCTGTCAGGTGAAGACATATCTAAGGGACTGCGGAATTTGGCTTTTTTCTACGATGATACAAATCGAAGTAAGAATAAAATTAGAAAAAAAATCACAAAAGAGATTAACAATACTTATAAGAAGAAGATAAATGGGAGACTGGAAACAATAGGCTCAACGAGTCTTTACGTGTCATCTACGTCATCAGCGTAATTTCTAATATTATTTTCATCATTATACTGCTAATACTTTTTTGTTATCATTATCAAGAATACTATTTTAATCATCATCCCCATCACTATCATCGTCATCATCATTACTATCATCATTATCACCATCATCATGATCACTATCATCATCATCATCACCATCATCATCATCATTACTATCATCATCATCACCATCATCATCATCATTACTATCATCATCATCATCATCATCACTATCATCATCACCATCATCATCATCATCACTATCATCATCATCACCATCATCATCATCATTACTATCATCATCATCATCACTATCATCATCATCACTATCAACATCATCGTCATCGTCGTCATCATCATCATCATCATCACTATCATCATCATCACTATCATTATCATCATCATCACTATCATCATCATCATCACTATCATCATCATCATCATCACCATCATCATCATCATCATCATTATTATCATCATCATCATCATCATTATCATCGTCATCATCATCATTATCATTATCATCACTATCATCATCACTATCATCATCATCATCACTATCATCATCATCATCATCATCACTATCATCGTCATCATCACCACTATCATCATCATCATAATTATCACTATCATCATCACTATCTTCATCATCATTACTATCATGATCATCATCACTATCATGATCATCATCATTATCATCATCATCATCATTATCACTATCATCATCATCATTACTATCATCATCATCATCACTATCATCATCATCATCACTATCAACATCATCGTCATCATCATCACCATCATCATCACCATCATCATCATCATTACTATCATCATCATTGTCACTATCACCATCATCATCATCATTACTATCATCATCATCACTATCATCATCATCATCACTATCAACATCATCATCATCACTATCATCATCATCATCATCATCATCATCACCATCATCATCATCGTTATCATCATCATCATCATTATCATCATCATCATCATTATCATTGTCATCACTATCATCATCACTATCATCATCATCATCACTATCATCATCATCATCATCATCACTATCATCATCATCATCACCACTATCATCATCATCATCATCATCATCATAATTATCACTATCATCATCACTATCTTCATCATCATCACTATCATGATCATCATCACTATCATGATCATCATCATTATCATGATCATCATCATTATCACTATCATCATCATCATCATCATCTTTTTTATTATTGTTATATGTAAACTTCAGACAGATCTGTTTTGATCATCAAATCGATCTGCATGCACGAGTCTGTTACAACAAATGTTATTGCTAAAAAATCGCGTTGTTAATTGTCGTTGTGATTGTCGTTTTCATTATCCTCGTCGCCGTCCAGTTGTCTAATCGATGTCATTGCTGGCACATGTGATAATCAAACATTTTTGTTTTAACATTCACATGTGCCTCGAGTTGATACTTCATAAGAAAACTTAAAGATTAGGAATTGGTTTTTACTCTTTTAAATAGCTTCGCGTATATTTCTTCGCCATAACATTAGCTGTGAAATTAATGGTGTATTATGGGTAAAGTAGTCGTTAATGCCTTTTAGATAAACAACACAAGCCAAAGTTTTCAAATTGAAATAACGAAACATTGCTCTCGGCTCATCCTGAACTACCATTAGATTGTTTTTCTAAACTCCTTCCAAACACAGTAAATTGGTTAGTTTGAATAGTTAAGGAGGATTTACTTAGTTGGACAAAGTGCATAAACAATATTTGAAAACTTCTTTGTGTCATTTAAAGCTGCGGGCGTCGCAGCTTGGTTTAGACCACATCTGTTGCATTAAGCACTGTATTTTGAAGCAGCTTGTGGAGATATAAAACATAAAACTTTGAGATCTTATAGCAGAGACAAACTGCGTAGGTGGATATATTTTATCTTAACAGCGGCTAGACACTTTGGCTGCACTATTGTTGGAAGATTTGAACAGTTCGATAAATATGATAACACATTAAAATTAACCTATATATCGTTGTAAATAAACACTCATTATATTCTAGATTTATTTTACCTTTTTGAAAAATTTATCAAAATCAGATTTTGTCTTTTTGTAGTTTTCAAAACAAGCTGCAGTCTATATAATTTTGACCCTATTTCTATTTCCTCATTTTAGAGTACCATAAAACATGACATGATAGCGAGTTAAAGCAAAACTAGTTGTTATCAATTATTTTAAAGAAAATACAAAATAATTTAAGTTAACTCGAGAGCAGCTCAAGACGTACGCATAGATGTTTTCTCAGAAGTCGAATCGTTGGTAGAACTAATTTTATGCAACTGAAAAAGACCAATTACTTTTACTTAAGATGGCACAAACAGGTTAATGAAATCAAAACATTAAATGGAGATGGGTAAAATATGATATTATGTTCTTGTTAAAGTCTTTAATATTTTGTTGACGCAATTGTGTCAGTTTGAGACACAAACGAGATTATGGCGACCTTTTTTTATAGGTTATTGAAGAGCCAGCATATATCTGAGTTAACTGGAATTTATCACGCAATTTTCGTTAACGGCCAATTTTCAATTAAAGAAAATTTTACCCATTATAACAGACGAACGACCAAAGTTAACACTACTGTTTTAAAACTAGGAAAAATGTTTTGTATGTAGGAAGTTACTTGGCCATATTTAATTAGTTGGTTTTCGTGAAGGAAAACAATCGGTAAATCTATTGCTTTTATTTCTTGCTTGGGCATTACAAAAAAAAAAAAATTACATAAAAAAGCGATCGAAACCAGAAAGTGAAATGATGGAGTCAGAGATTAAAGTAGGCTGAACTAAGAGAGTGTTACTGGTAATTTAGGTGATTCAACCCATTCTTAACGAGGCCAAAGAAAGTCTATATTCTTTTTATAATAAGACATATACATCTTAGCAATAGTATACAAAAATACAAGTTAGATTATAAATATACTTCCACTGATGAATTTAAAAAACATCTTTTATAACTGATAAGTATTGTATTTTAAAGTTACTGTGAAATGAACGCTGAGATAAACGGAGATGAAAGTTTTCAAGTTTCACAAATCGTAAACTCGATTGTTTGTGGGCTTATTGACATTTACAGTTTAACACTCGAAGACGAAACTTTGTCTCGCAGAAAATCCTCTACATGTAAGGTCTATAAAGTTCTTTTGATACCGTGTGGAAAAGTTTTATTGATATGAAGTATATTCATTTAAAAGAAAGGAAAGGAATGCTTGCATGTGCCTCAAGCAAGCTCAAACGAAATAGCAAAACTTCAAATAGAGTGCTTAAATGTTATGGTGATTGAACAAGATACCTGAATCTCAGTTGTAGGGTTCCCTCTGAAATTTGAAGCTGTCTAAGAACAATTTCGCAATTTAAAACGTAGATTAGCACCTGAAAAGATGCTTCAAAGTGAACTGATAAGGTACCCGAACCTACTTCATTACACACAGACTTACAAGCCGATTCACTTTCATATAACAATTTTTTGTTCAAAGCTTTTGACATTCCGCAAAACAATGCTCCATATTGTTTTCCAGGTAAAATTTAAAAGTTATTTTATGCAACACTTTAGAAAAGTTGAATATTGCGTAGTGAATAATTAAAATTCATCAAATCGTCTTGACAACCGCTTCTTACCTTCTCCAGCTGCTTATCGAGTTAGCATTCAATCATTTACAGTTTTCCAAAAGAAATATGCTTCACATCAATATTCTATTGGAGAAACTTAATTCCTCCAGAATTCGATCTTTTTTTTTTGTTTTGTTTATGGGCTTGTAGAATTGAAAAGCGTTTTCACGCTCAGTACAGAGGGGATTTGCATAAAACGTTTATTGGCGTAGTTAGCTATAAGTTTTAATTCATTTTTGGGGGGATTAAAATTTCATAAGGATTTATTGCAGCTCGGATGTCTCGAATTTTATTTTTGATTCAGACAACGCAAGTTCGAACAAAAATGTTGTAGTTTATTCTACAAAAATCTATGACCAAATTTTGTTAAAAATTTTGTAAGAAGAAAGCTGACAAACAGATGTTTTTATCAATAAAGTCGAACACCGAACATGTTGCTCGCTTGAAAGTGCAAAATTTGCATTTTATGGCGCTAAACATCGAATCCTAGGTTGTTGATACAGCTGGTATCAGATTTACATTTTTATACGCCCAGAAAGTGCATTTGCTTAAGATAAAAAAATCGTCAAGAAACAGAGTTATTAGCGGGTTGGAACAACTGAGTGCGTGGTTACTGAATGTCTTCTGGAAATTTTGTAAAATTTCGAAAAAGCGGACATAGAATAGACAATCAATATCTGGATCGAAACAAAAATCACAAAAACGAGGCGAAGGGGAATGAATATAAATCTGAATTTTTTTTTCGGTTTTTTAGATTTTGTAAAAACGATGTTACGCTGTCAAATTTTATCACAACTTGTCTTTTTTGTAACTCCGTTGTCTCACAAATTGCGAGGGAAGTTGCTGAAGGGGTTATACACTGCAATGCCGTTTCAAAAAGTAGCCCAAATTTGACTTCGTGCAACGCTACGCGAAACAAAAAATGTTCGAGACAGCCCCTGTTACATTTTGCGATTTTCTCAACTATACTTGTCTCGCAACGGCGTTACAAGACAAGTCACTGGAAAAATTGTAGTGTAAGGCTCATAGAAAAAATCGATAAAAATTCGAAAGAAAAATTGGCTTATCTGTATGATTCGTGCAATTCGTCATAGAGAAAACAAGTATAAATTAGAAAATAGCTCTATTGCTTGGTGGCAGGGTCGAGCGATATAGTTATCGGAAACATCAGCTACAACATTAGTTAGCAAGACAAAAGTTGTACGGCCACTAGCTGGAAGCGATTGCTTTGAAAAGGACACTGTTTTCCCGATATATTCAATCCAGATATAACAAAAATTGTTTGTACTTACCGCGAAGAATGATTACTTATCAAACAAAAATGCCGAGTTGCTTGGTTATGAGCTAACAAATACTACAAACAGGTTCCAATTTTTATTTTATCAAAATTAAAAATGAAGTGTCAACACATCCATTTTTAAAATCGCGACAATTTTTGCATTTTCACGTCTCGTAAATTTATAACTGAGTTAAATGTAAAAAATCTCCTTTGATTTTTTCAAGAATGTCTTGAAGTTGAGAATAATTGTTGACAAAAAAAACACAAGAGGATGACAAAGCTTTTATACCGGCCAGTATTGAATTTTCTATGCACTTTTAGCTTTGAAGGCCAGGCTACTGGGAAATTGTTGTGCATATGGAATCATTGTTGCGGAGGCAAATTTTGCTGCTCAGAAACAAATATGTTTTTGCCTAAAGCCAAAAACATTTTTGTTTTCTGGACACAAACATTCTGTTTCCGGCTAATTAGCGATTCTGGGAAACATGACAAGAAACTACCTTGACTTTCACTCAACAAAACGAGCACTGTGAATGGTTGATTCTTGGTCACGTGCCCCTGATTAAATTCAAATGTATCCCGACCGGGTTACAATTTCACAGTTGTTGCCCGCTGTTGTCTTTGTTTGTTTGTTTGTTTGTTTGCTTGTTTTTTGTCTTTTTTTTTTTACGTTAAGGGAAAGTCTGGATATATACTGTAACAAAGCATTTAATGTATGGTCCCTCGGGAAACTAATTAGATTTGTTTTCCCTCGAGTCCTGATGTTTCCCTCAACTTCGTCTCGGGAAAACAAAACTAACTGTTCCCCTCGGGACCATACATCAAGTGTATAATAGTTGTAGTTCCACTAGAGTCTATCTCGGGTCATTTTCGGTGCTTACCGAGGTAAACTGCCTGGGCTTGGATTTACCGTGGGTTCACGGTTACCCGCGGTGATATAGCTCTGAGCGGTTCCATTAAAACAAGACTGCCCGTGGTGAAAAGTTTGTATTGCGTCATCAGTCAACACGAGTTGAAAATTGGGCGGGAATTCCAGTCTGTAAACATGATTCCCACAGACAGCGAGCTCGTTCTCTTAATCTCAGTTTTTCTACTCCTTTTCGCTCGAAGGTTGACCGCAAACTATTTTCATTATTTTTTTTTACAAAGGGCTCGGCGAAGACGAAATCAATTTCGCGTTTTGCAAACCCTAAGGGCTTTGTATTTGACTT
>JAOBBB020402208.1:0-26709 GCA_025331005.2 Zoanthus gigantus | reverse complement strand
ACCACTACACCATCAGGGACCACCACGCTGGCAACGTAGCAGTTTGATTAGTTAAGCTGGTTAACACGTGAGGATTCATTCACCAGCATATACACCTATTTTTCTGTTAACTGTTTATTAAATAAACAATAGTTACTGGTATCCTCAATAGTCATATTACTAGTAATATTTTTATTAAAAGTGATATTAAAATTTCTGTTTATAATATAGTAGTAAAAACAATGATAATATAAATAATAACTGAAATATCATAACTATTAGTAGTTTTAGTAATAGTAGTAATAGCAATAGTAGTAGCCGTAGTCGTAGTAGTAGTAGTAGTAGTAATAGTAATAGTATTAATGGTATTAGCAATAATAATAGTAGCGGTATTGTTAGTTTGCAGTAGTTTTAAAGGTAGTGTAACAGGCCCTTTTGGAAAAACCATGTTGTACTTACTTGGCCATGGAGTTGTCAAACAAGCCAAGAAATTGTCGGAGCGACGTTTGATACATGCAGTTAACGTTGGACATTTCCACTATTATAAAATACAAAATGCTGCCCCGAGTGGCAACTGAAAAAGAAAGAACCATGATTAGGGCCAGCTCGTTAAGTAACTGTTATTTAATAACATTAAACTCACGCCAAAAACGCCAATGCAGGAGAATATTCGTGTAATTTTGACAACTCAAGGTTACAGTTTTTATGGTTATAATTCATCCTAGCAAAAAAGGTTCAAAACATGAGGGTTTATAGAGGAAGATATAAATTATGCTGACAAAAAAAAACGGAGGAAAGTAATCCGTGGAAAAGAACAGCTGCTCCTCTTCAGCATGGGAGGGCAGTGCTGCGAAACGTCCGATATATGATGGACAAAAACAAACAAGTGGAACAAAAAGAAGAAAAAGACGATGAACTGTACAGGAAAAGAGTTTAAATTTAATTAGATAAACAAAAAACTTTAATGAAAGTCATTACGAGAAAGTACGCACGGATTAAAAATAAATCTTTTTAAACACGTGTTGGAACCGTTGTATTCTTGTCATATGCAGTTCACTTGCTTTGTTTTAAAAAATGTCTCGGAAAATCGAAAAGACACGCAAAAGGTTTAACAATGCAGACCATTAATCTCTAAAATGTTCAGCAAAATCCAATAATTTTTTGCCAGTTTATTAATGTGAAAGTTTTTATTAAAGTGAAAAAAATATGTAGCTATTGGTGGTGCAAATAAAATTATCGCAAACTGCGCAGGAGTAAAAAAGGTTGACTCGTGCGTTTCCACACTATTTATAGCGATCATCAAGCCAACGGACATGGTATCTTTTAAAAAAATGTACTGAATAGGAACAACGATGTTTAGCCATTAATGGTTTCGATCATACCTGGTCTGAACTCTTCACGTGCACTATTAATCTTGACTTCAGTATCTGCTGCAACAACCAACTTCTGACTAACATCTTCGGCTGTCGATTTAGTGGTGCTCAGCACTTGGATTAGCGACTCATCATCAACAAGGGATCCCTAAAATAAGAAACCAGTAACATTATGGAGGTTTGTATGCGACTGTATGCCTAGTCAAGTTATGGATTTGTCTTGGGTGACTCCTGAGTCGAATATACCACGTTTGTAACAGCGAACAGTTTTTTAGCTGTTGTGCATGGAACACCTGGAAAGCAGCTGGTTGTGATCAAACATTCCAACCTTGTGTTGTTTGATTAATTGTTCTATTAATCTACCTAGCTATGCATTTTTATGAATAATTTTTTAAAAACTATTCAAAAATATTTAGACTCGTGTTCCGGCTATTATTTGGATTATTTAAAGTAAGGGTTGTCATGATCTGAACCAAAACAGTTGTAGTTGAATATATTTTATATAATATTTAAAAACTCTTGCTAAGCATTGCGATTTGCTCTGTAACTAGTCTCCTAATGTATAAATCATCTATTATTGTCGTTATTATTGTCATTACTCCTGTTTTTACTACAGCGGATTGTGCAACAGGTGGATAAGAAAAGTTACACCCCATACCTGAGTACTTGTAAGTCTGTATAACAAATTGTCCTCCAGCTCTTTCATTTTTCGCTTATTTGACGAAACATCTTCCAGGAGTTTTGTCCTCTCTGACTCTAACTCCTTTAATAATGGAGAGGGTTATGATCATTTAAACAATATAAAGGATGCGTTAGTACAATTATCTAATCAATCGAAGCTAGATAAATCCTTTATGAGCACAGTGACCTATTGAGCCGACGCTTATCTCCAATTTGTGTATAGTGTTAAGTAAATGAGAGTCTCTGACTTGCCCTGGATGGGACACTAATCCATTGCAGGTTAGCTCCCAGCAGACACTGGTACTCAATGACCGACCTCAGAAGGATGGAAAGCTGAGTTAGCTTAGGCGGAAATAGTAACTCACATGACATTTACGACTTCCAGGGAGTTAATTCCAAGGATTTTCAAGATACAGACGGCCTAAGAAAGAACTTTCATCCCTGCCACATGAATTCTTATTCTAGTTCATTTTTTCCCCTTTTGCGAAATTTTCAAAATGGTTCCCAGGATTTTCCAGGGATAAAAATCCTCTCGGTTTTGCAGTGACCTGCATGAGTATTGAAAAAATTTCAAGGGTTTCCAGTCAAGATGTGTAAGGCTGAAAAAAAAAAACAAATTCCATTCTAGAAATTTAAATTCTTGACCTAGTTAATTTTTCCACTTTTTTGAGTGAGAATTGAATTGAAAATTGAACAAATTTCAACTTCCATTCCTGAAATTTAAATACTTGTCCTTTCTAACTTTTTGAATTTTCAAATGGTTTTGGGGATTTTCCAGGGACTTTGATAAAGTTTGAAACTATTCGAAGGTTTTTAGAAGCTTTATAATGGCTGAACGAAAGCCCCTTCCATCCCTACAACTTGAATTCTTGTTCTGGTTAATTTTTGGCCTTAGAATTTTGGGGTCATTCATATTTGAAACATTCTGACTGATAACCTCTTCAAGTGAACTAGAATTACATTGCAAAGAGGAAGAAAAAACCACTTGTTCTTACCGCCTTTTCAGTCAAAATCACACGACCTAGCAGCTGATCTTCAAGTCCTTTCATTGTGACTGTAAAGTCGATGATAGCTGTGCGGGCACTGATCTGTGGTTGGGAATTAGAAATTTTAGAATTAGAAATAATATTTCAATCTTTAGTACTATAAAGCACAGGTATTAGCAACGATGATATACAATTCAGTGTGAATTGAAAAGCAATTGATTAAATAAGATTTCTATAAAGTCATAACAAAAGAAGATGTTGTATCCTAACGAAACAGTTTTCACAGGCCGGCTGTGTAATATTTTAATACAAAAATAAAGCAAGATTATTAGAGCGGACTATATTAACTCTGTATAAGGCTATTGGCTTTCAGATGATTGTAGTTTGCTTTCAAAGAACATCTGCTAGTTTAATAATTTTGGCCGAAAGTTAGCTGCTCTTTATCGCTTGCACTATGGCACTGAACTAGAGAGCTTTTAACTAGCACAATGATTGTAGTACCTCTTTTCGGTTTTACAAATAAATGCAGCAATTTAAAAAGCTCAAGAAATGTGTAATCATTCCTACAAATCCGTTCATAGTTATTTGTGCCATTTTCTAACTGAGAGGGACAAAATAAAATATTTCATCTGTGTACTTAAAATGTTCAGCTGTCACTCCGCCCCAAAGCGCTCACTTACGGCGATTTCACCTTTCCCTAATGTTGAAAAATCTTAATTGTAGATGAGCCTTTGAAACCGCACAACTATTGCTGGATTTCTAATTTTTAGAACAATAATAATCAAAAAATTGCATACATAATGTCACTCTTAGTCTCACGTACAAATTTTGATTCTGCTTGGGAGAGGTTATGAAGTAAGCCGTCTTTAAAATAGCGAAAAATACCTCTGAGTGGATATGCTAGACCTTCTGTCAAGCTTGCGCGAACATGCATTGCCATTTAAAATTCCAATTGTTATTGAATTGCACTTTGGCTCAAATTTGTTCAGCGGAAACAAGCAGCAGGCTTGCAAAACGTCAGTGACTATTTTCTATTGCGAATATTGCATTAATGATTTCAAACACTAATTCAAAACAATATTTTGAGGTAAGCTTAGAAAATGCAGATCTATTCAGTGATTTTCTTTCTTTTCATGTTAGCGAGAAAATCTGTTAAAAAATGGTTACTTCATGAAGGAGAGAGTTCGGGACTGGTTATCTGGTCAAAAGAGGTAGTTTGTGAAAGTGGGTAGCCACTCACAGCGCGTAACGACGTTAGATATGACACTGGACTATAAAAACGAATATCAACCCTAAATAGTAAGTAGTAAATAAAAGCTGTCTCGTACCTCCGGTGTGTATGCTGGGTTTGACAACTTGGTGGTAATGTACAGCATGAAACCCTTCATCACATCTATTTCTTTGTCTCCAACTTTTACCTTAAAAATAGAGAAACTCAAACAATAAGCTCTGCATACCAAAATATCAAACACCATTATCATAAACAATTTTTATTCGTCTCATAGACAAAAACACATCAGTTAGAAAACCAGTAAGGTTAACGAAAGTCAGTTATCAACCATGCATCTATAATTGATCATAAATTTCTGATAGTCGGACACTGAGCATAAGAAACACATACTTAAAGATTCGCGATTTACGAATTTTTTGAGTGTTCTTCAACACCCAAAGTAATATATCCGCTTATAAATCATAGAAATGTGTGGTCCGATGCTTTTATATAACAATTCAAAAGACGCACGAAATTTATGAGTTTACTGACACAATAAGAGATCACTGACAGACCAATCAGGGCGATCTCATTGACTTTGTTATTGTACACAAAAATTTTTATTCACCTCATGAAGAAAAGACTATAGGTTAGAATACCCGTAAGAATAACGAAAATCAATCGCCAGTTACATTTATAAATGATCACAAACTTATAATGGTCCGACACAAAGCAGAAGCACAACATAGTTCCAGTAAAAGGTTTAACTTATACGCGTAGAAAACAGAGCTATTGCAAAACTTTTCCACATTAGTTCTTCGTCGGAGCAAATTAAGGAAGGACTAACGTCTAAAACATAAGCAATCTTCAACATTTGATATAACTGTTTTATTTAGAAACAATGACACAGTTAATTATCACCTTTAGGACAACACATACGCTCATAAACTAAAACGAAGAGAGAGATAGAAAATTTCCCGAGGAAAGGAAGATTCACTGACATTTAGGACATTAGCCCTTCTTCAGAAAAAAATGAACGACTAACGTCTGAAGCGTTATTGAATTTCTTTTCTTCACGGGTTAAAACGTTATCCTATTTTTGTAACAAAAACTGATTGAGAAGATAATGATAATGAATAAATTTTTCTTTTCAGAACCCTGTTTGCGATTATTTTTGAGCAAATTTGCTCACCTTTAACGTGGAACCAGATTTGATGAAATTTTTTTCCAGGACGTTATCCAAGGCTGGATCAAGTTCCTCAGCAACATCTTCGATCAACAGTGGCCTCCCCAGAGACAATGAGTCCTCCAAGTGATTTCGGAAATATTTGTGATTCAACGATGTGACCTACATGACACGAAATGCCAAAAGTTAAGTTGGCAGAACTTCTAAAACAAGCAACAAAAACATTGCTGATCACTGATCCTTCTTAAGTTAACATATTAACACGTGTACAAACTCATTGTTATACAACTTAAAGTTGTATTTGTTGTTGTAACAGATTTGTCTGATGATGTTCGTAAAACCGAAAAAATTCAGGAAGAATGAAATGAGTTATTGGTCCTTTTATAAACACAGCAACAATTAACTTACTGATGATGATAATAGTAACTGCTACATACTTTTTCGAGCCAAGATGATAATCGACGCCGGAACTTAACCCTGGTTTCTGCACAGATGCAGATGAGCGTCTCTGAGGTATTCAATTGACCTCCCGAAACATTTCTTTGAAAAAGCTGTAGTGTTTTAAGAGCGTAAGATTTTGAACCTAGGCTCTGCTTAGATTTGAACATTTTTATGACCTTCTTTTCCACCAAAGCTGACTCAGCTTTCCATCCTAACCAGTACCAGTGTCTTCTGGGAGCTAACTTGCGATGGATTAGTGTCCCATCCAGGGGGAGTCAAGGATTCTCATCTGGTTAACACTACAGAAACCGGAGATAAGCGCCGGCTCCAAGAGTCACTTGGCTCGTAAAGGATTTAGCTTAGGCAAGCTTCTTTATTTTAGTCACCTGTAGCTGATTTGCACTCTCCCTATTCTTGACCCAGATTTTGCCTTGGCCCTGAGGGTCTATCAGAAGGGGATAGCGGGTGGCCTTGGTAACAATGATGCCGTTTTGAATTGACAATTCATCATTCGGAAGTCCTTGGAGATTCCATTCGCCCACCTTTGAAGAAAAAGCAGAATGAGTGATCTACTAGGTAAGACAGCCGAAAAAAGGTCTTGTATATCAATGAAATTTCAATAATTATAATTTTATTAGCTAGTTTAAAACAAGAAAGGCATTTTAAATGTCATAAGCCTTGTGGTTTCTTTGTAAACTGCCTTGCCATAGCCAACCATACTGTAAAATGTTGCTGTAAAAATGTAAAAAAACTGTCAAATGTAAAAAAAAAAAAGTCTTTATTCTGATAGCTGAGATTAAGAAGAAAAGCAGCCCTCTTACTCACCGTAGCACTGTCTACTAGCATACTGGTGATGTTTAAGTTAGCGGTGAAGGGGATTTTCCTCCACTTCATCTCCTTCTGCCAAGAAGTAAGCAGCATGTCTCGGAATTCCTGATTGAACGGACCTGAGTACGACAAAAATCCCGTGCAGAGCAGAACATCTCCAACAAGTCTGGAGAAACAAAATCGCAAGAAATGCCAATTTTAAAATTAATCATTACTTGAAATACTAATTAACGTCCAGCCTTGATATTTTTATCTTTGAAAAACGTAGTGAAAAGAGATTATATTTAGACCATTGACTTTTTCTCACTCGAAACTTTGGCTATTTAATCTAAATTAGTGGAAGATCAAGACATTCCAACTTGAATGGAAATAACAACAAATATACTGTAAAAATTAATAATAAAGTGAAAACCTTCCAATCTGTGCTTCAAATTCTTTACTCTGCTCAGTCCATCTCTCTTTCTCGCCACCCAATCCACCAATCAGCGTCGAAGCGGCCATCATTTTTCGTCTACAGGAATCCGCATCGTCAAGAAGATCCTATGAACATAAAAATGCATTTTACAATCAGTTTGAGTTGATTTCCTTCTTTTTTTTGTAATGGTACAAAGAAAGAAAGAAAGGAAGAGGAGATTAAGAGAAAAAAAGAAAAAAGAGAAAAAATACTAAGAAAATAGGATAAGGATAATTTAAAGAATGGAAAAACAATAGATGGAAAGATGGAAGGACGGAATGAAGGATGGAAAAAAGGACGGGAAGTTGGAAGTAGAAACGGATTGAAAGGAGGAAGAAGGTAGAGAACGAGAATTAAAAAAAAGAAGGAAGAAAGGAAGGTAGGAAAGAAGGAAGGACGCTTGGAAGGGAGATTGCAAGAAAAATATCTGGAAGGAAAAGACGTATACTACCTACTACACGAAGCATCAAACTTTACTTTTAGAACTAAACGATGGCTTGAAGAAGAAAAGATAAAAAAAGTCCAATTAAACGACGTTTAAGATTACACTTACCTGTTTCTTTTTCATAGCTGCGTCATATTCAGCTTGCGCCTTGTCCAGTTCAGCCTGCTTTTCATCCAGCTGTGCTTGTGCTTTCGCCAATTCAGCACTAGCTACATCCAGACGGGCTTCTTGTACGACCAGGTTAGCCTGTTGAAGAATTACGCAACTATATTGAACATATGTGCTAAAGTTTGAATTTTCTTTTACAGTTTTTTTAAATTAAAAAAAAATTACACTAGTTTTAAGTATAACTCTTGTATTTTTATTTTAATACGAATGCACGTAATCTGGAGCCAAGCTCTGTTGTGTGTACTTTGGCTGAAGGCTGAGGGGGATAGTTGTTTTAGTATTTATCAAAATAATGGGATAAAAATGCACTATATTTTCAAAGAAATAATACAGTGCAAACCTTTTTTCTACTTTTAGCACGCGCGCTGTTTAATCCATGTGTTTTTATCCCTCTCTATGAACAGTCACTACTCTGGAAATTTTGATTTCAATAGCTTGCACGTGGGAAAGTACAAATATTTTGCAAGGAAACTTCTGTCATGTCATGCATCAAGAAAACACTTGGTATGTGAGTTATGAAAGTACTTCGAATGGCTTCCTCTACATCAGAAACAATAGCTGCAAAATACAACTTTGTCTCCTTCAAAAGGAAGCATTTGTCATATTTGCTGACTAAAAAAAAGTCTCTATCTTTCAAAAACGAGAGACAGCAGGCCCAAGACACGAACCTTGCTTTTCTTCGCACTTAGCATCACGTGTTAGTTTGGGCCAAACAATTTTTTTTCAACGTAAATACGTCTGCCGATCCTTTTATTTCTCCCCCAATCCGGATTTGTTTTTTTTTTCCACCCTTCATCCTCCCACTGTTGCTATGCGGACTATATCAATACTCCCAGCAGCAATATAACTTCCTTAACAGTAACTGATATAAAATGGGAGGTGCTTTGTAAACGTAGCTTGCTGCTGACAAAACAAAGGAATGAGAACTTGAACAAAGATGACATCAAGTGATTGCACCCTACCTTGAGTGGAAGAACTTGTTTGTTAATGCCAAAGAACGTTGCCATGGCAGCAGTCCACGAACACAAACCAGCAACATTTCCACAAACCTTGATAAAGGAGAAGATGAAATCGTTTAATTTCACAAATAACTGCAGAACTGTATACAGTAATTGATCAACGCCTCCAAAGGGCACCTCACGCTACTTATGACAACTATTGAAAATTTTCCTGCCTTGAGTTCTCTGCATAGCGTTTAGGCTAGTATTAATTATTCGTAATTTGCTAGCATCCTATGTAGATTAAGCTATAAAATTGTTGCAATTCAAATGAATTGTATTTCAACAAAAACATCATGAATATGACCGCAAACCAGAAATTCTTCTTACCCTCTTTGCATTTTCCATATTGTAATCTTCTGCTTCCAAATATGGAGCCAATAGCTCTACAGCTTCTTCATTGATCGTATCCTTGGGGAAATTTTGAAGCATCTGAAGAAAGCCTCCCTGACTCATAAGCTAGGGAAAAAGGATTACAGAACGTGAAAATCTACAATAGCTATAATAAGTTGATAACTGTGTAATGGTATTTTGAAAATATGCTATAACAAAATGAAAGCAAAAGGTATTGTTCATTCTATTTTATCTTTTGTATCAAAACACAGCTTTCTAGCTTGCTCGAAAAAAATGAAAAATAAACATACGAAATACTATGATATATATATATATATATAACAATATATATATATAACAATCCAATGAAGAAAAAAATCAAACGAAAAATGTCGCACTTTTTAAAATAGTATGATTTTCATTATACAAAATTGAGCTGTCAACTTCCAGTCAATAAAATCACGTTGCTGTAAGCCAAGGCAAAGCGGGTCACGAGTGTGTCCAAAACTCTGTATTGTTTAATTCAAAGTTGTTAATTCGGTACAATGTTTAAAGCTTTTCTGGAAATAAAAGCCCTACCCAAACAAACACCTTTAATATTAGTAAGTTCAATATCAGAATTAAAGGTGTTTGCGTGTTTCCGCGTATGGAAGTGACAGTTGGTTACCTTCAGAGATTCTCCCCAAGACGGTTTTACACATTTCCGTTCGGGGTCAAACACGACGGGATCAACTTTTCTGCCAAACAGCAACAGTACACAGTCCATAATGCGCATGATCAGATGGGGCGGCTTTTGTAGCTTACGAACTGTAGAGATATCTGCTGGCTTGATTGTCTGCAGGAACGTAAAGCATGAATATTGTCAAAGGATGTAGCATCTTATGGGAAATATATAAAATATTATATGAGTTATATGGGCATACGAATTTTATTTCGAGTGTTGCAAATATCTCTCAAGTGTTAGCGTGATGAACAAGTAAAATGTTTTTAAGGCGAGAAGCTGGAAGAGAACCTGAAAATGTTCTTGAAAATATTTCTCAAGTGTTAGCGTGATGAACAAGTAAAATGTTTTTAAGGCGAGAAGCTGGAAGAGAACCTGAAAATGTTCTTTGGACGAAATCGTATCTTTTTTTGAAATTTAATCAAATAGTTTTAAGTGATATTAATAATTAAAACATAGATAAAACATCGAAATTCATATTTCAAAGTACATTCTTAGTCAAATAAATTCAATCTTTTGTGCGCAATAAAACAATGACATAAGGAAAAACAGAATTTTTTCTCACGGAAGTTTACGTTAAATAGATTGGATTTTTGACCGCTGACCAAATTTTAATCACTTAGATACCTGGGTCCAGTTGTTCAATTAAGAAATAGTTCATGGTTATCGTGTGTCTATCGTGTTATGGATGCACTTGGGAAGTTGGGAGAGCACGAGAGAAGCGCTTGAGAAGCACGAGACGAAGCCGAGTGCTTTTCTAACTAAAGCCCAAACTTTGATAACTCTGTCTTTGCAGGAAAGTCTTTCTTATTCATTTCATTGAAAAAAATTATAGTACTTTTCTATTATTTCTTTAACCTATTTGTTCAAAACGCACTTTAAAACAATGTAAAGCAAACTTTTTCATGCATAAAACAGAAAAAAACAACTCCAAATGTTCAAAAATGTTTTTGAATGAAGATGGCATAGGTGCACGGCCGGCCGTGCATCTAGCTATCGAGAAATAGATGCACGCTCACGTTATAAAAAAAGGCCGCGAAAAATTTCCATATATGTTCTAAAAGCCGATTAGCACTAACCCAGGGTTAAATTTTTAACTCATGGTTTTGTTTCACACCTTACAGAGGCGGTTTTGAGCCGTAATCTTGGAATAAAAAAGTTTATTCCAAAGAAAACCTAAAACGTATTTTGTAATTAAGAATTAAGAATTGTAATCTAGTCCTTAAACAAGCAATTGCTATTGTAATTTTTGCTTAACACAGGGTTAAATTTAACCCACCTTTAAACAACCCAGCCCTGGATGGTAACAATCAGACGGAAACAGACTGAACAGATTTAAGTGATGTTTCCGCCAAATATCTAGAAGCCTTTTGCCGATTATTTTCACCAAGAGCACTCACATTTATTTTATAAGATATGTAATGGTTAAAAGTTGCGTCGGTGTTTCGAAAGAAACAGTTGTACATAGATAAAATTTAATAAATAAATAAGTTTTAGACCGTAGTGAATATAATTTTAACTCGCGTTTCGGACTGTAGTCCTTTGTTGAACGATAGCAAATGCCAAATTATTACCAGTTTTTATTTTCAAATCATAATATCAACTTAATACATTATAAATTATATTAAAAATTACAGTTGTAGATAATTTGTTTTTAAGTTCAACACCGGCGTAAAAAAAAGAATTCAACACTGACGTTTCGGACGTAAGTCCTTCGCCGGAGTGAAGATGGGTTCCGCAACGTCAATCAATACTATAATTCTAAGACAGAAACATGTGGTGTAAAATTGCTACCGATATCATTCAAGGGTTCACATAAGAGACAGTAAGTGGAATCAACAGAAACTCTTCTGTACCTCGAGGGCCTTTTCTGCTTCTTCTAACGCTGGCTTGGCTGCCTCCAGCTTTTCCTCAGCAATTGCTTTGTCTTTCTATTTTTCAATTAATAATATAAAATAATTATTACTAAATACCCTTAGCAATTATTTACAACGTTTTATTGTTCAGCCTGCTATGGAAAAAGAATGATTAGTTAATAAAAAAACTGAAAATAACCTTTTAGGTTTCTACCTATCCAGAAAATAATTATTGTAGATTTAAAATACAACGACACAAAGATTTATTCATTTTCCTTGAAGGAGATTAAGAATATAACAAAACAGAAAGACTAGCCGCTAACCGGGGATCTAAAACTATTTACAGGCTCCCTTGTATTGAGCGTACTTACTGCAATTTCATCGACAATAGCTTGGGCTTTATCCTTTACTTTCTGAACTTGCATTTTAACTTTTTCAGCCGCCTGGGCCTTTACCGTGACTTGCTTTAGCACCTGCAATATAAAATTAACGATATCCGGCGTTTACTGAGAACTACCGTATGGTATACTTTGAGGTATGGGGAAGAGATGGTATACTTTGAGGTATGGGGAAGAGATGGTATACTTTGAGGTATGGGGAAGAGATGGTTTTCGTCTTCAAATCACGAAACTATAAATATCAGCCGAATTAAATATTTCAGGAGAACGACTCACTAACTTTCTAGTCCAATTTCCAAGAAATTTAATCACTAATAAATACAAAGATTACCATCAGGAACAATCTATTTCCAAAAAATATCTATAGAAAAAATCAAACTTTTACCGCGCATTTTTCTATCCGCATCTAATGACTTTCATTATTGTAGAGGTTAAAGCTTGCTGACTTTCTTTTAGAAAACATTTTAGAGCAATTTGAAGCATTTGTTTGCGAGTTCAAGCACTTTCAAAAACCTAAATTTTAATATTAAAAAAATCAAACACACTTGAGAACTTTCAAGGATCTGAGCGAACCCTGAGAACCACAGTAGGGAGCAGTTAAAGAATAACGCTTATGGACTGCCGATTTTTTATACGGGAAAGAGATTCGGAGTTCTATATATAATAAGCTCTGAATCTCAATTTGTACTCGCTTAGATTAAGAAATTAAAGAAAACCACCTTAATCCAGTAAGTTTTACAACCGAACAATACAACAACAAGATTTCAAAAAAATCCATTATTAGCTCGTGGAGCTTTAGCTCAAGAGCTATTGTGGTGGATCAGAATGTCACGCGTAAACAATAAAATGTTCGGAACCCAATCGTCTCAAGATCGTCAAAAAGCTTTTATTCGGCGGCGAATCAAAATTTGAATATACCATGTGATCTTTGAGTGTTGGGCTCAGGTTTGAAAACGTGCAGCAGACGTGTGAAACAGTTATCGCTCTTTAAACTTGTTAACCGACGACTCGCGTCAATGTTTATCTGTTTGTATGAGTTTATAGTTTTCTGCAGTATTTTGGCTTTTATTTTGCTTACTGTATCATGTTTGCTGCTTTTAAAATCAAGATTTGTGAGCATAGATAAAACCACTAGTGCCTAGAATATCTTAGACAAAAAGCTTAACCTTATTTTACCTCAACTTTACAGCGCTATAAGAAATAAGGGAGTGCCAAGGTCATCTTTGCTTCACGAACTTACCATGGGACACCTTTGATTGCTCACCTGATCAGCTTCTTCTGATGCTACCGCGAGTTCTTTCTCCTTCACAGCTAGCTCTCTGGAGAGCTCGGCAACCGACTCGCTGGCCTCCATTAGTTTGTCAAGGCCTGTATTCATACGTTTAGCAAGCTCACCAATGTTACAACGTTTGTCTGTGTAAATGGTTTTGTACCCGTTGATAAACGACAAGTAAGATTTTGGGGTAACGTGCGTGGCCCGACGATACCTAAAGATATACAAAACATTATCGCAACGTAAGTTCTTTGTCAGCCAGCGCATTCTGAGCTATCATTCAACAAAAAAGAAACTCAAAATGTTTAGCCAGGCATACTAGTTTTGTACGCAAATTTTAAAAAACGAATAAGAATAAAATAATGATAATTCCCAGGAAAGAACTTTTCAGTGTCATTTTACAATCAAGTACAGGGGGTTAGCATTTTGACTGTCTTAGATGGTCCGCAACAGCGGCTCAAAAATTTATTTCATACATTAGTAAATGCCCTCGATGAACTAATTAAACATTAGACGGGCCACAAGCGAGTGGATTCTTTTAATTCTCTCGATAGAATAGGACCACGGCTTAACGTCCTTATCCGAGAAGAGAATGTCTAGCCATTTGCAGTTGTTAGAGCAAATTACTTTATGATCCTAAGTGTTGGTCCAGCCGGGAATCAAACCCGAGCCTCTCGCATTGCCGACTGGCGCCTTACCAACAAGGCTAACCAGGTGACGGTTAAATTAATTTCCTTCTTAACTTCTAACATTGCCTATCTTCGTTTTTGCTCATATTACTACTGATTGCAGTGTTAAGGATCACTGACCTCCAGCTAAACTTTTTACTTTAAGTTATTTTGGAGTGACAGCATCTTTAAAATCTCTTTAAATTAATTAATGTGCAACTTCGTTCACCCAAATCCGCGCGCAATTGGTCAAAATCGATCACATGATTTTTCATTATAAGTGAACAAAGTCACGAACGTACTTTTATTTCAATAATGCATAACTTTATATGTTATTAAAAATGGCCTAGTCAGCGAAATTTGTAGAAGTACAAGATCCTTAAGACTATATAATCTCTCAAGAGATTATAAATAACTCTATCCCAAAAAAGCGCAAAGCATGTGGAGAGTTTCTGTTTTTCAAGGTAAATTTTAATATTATTAAAACTACGATTTTGCGTTCACATATAACGCAGCAAACAATTGAGCATTAGATTTGCTTTGAACAGGTTTCTTGCTGTGTATATTGCAATTTGTATGGTATCAAACTGATGAAAGTTCTTTAATTTCAGCTTTATTAATGTACAGATTTTTTGTGATTTTTTACTATTTTATATGAACTGGGCTTTTACAATTGAATTCATGTATATTCAAATTCTTGCTTCAAGTTCTAAATCATGTATCGCGCACGTGCAATGCAGTGAACTCAGATTGAGATAGAGAGAGGTTAGAGATTGCTATAGTTCGTGAGTTATTTTACGTGCTGGAAGTTTTGAATTTTTTTTATTTAATGCAAATGTAAAAAAATACAGAAAGAGGTTTCTGCCAAAAACAGCGTGTTTGGAACACAGCAATTATTTTTCACATTATTTTGAAACTATTGTAGACTAAACAACCCCAATTTTGAGGAGCTCTCTTACCGTTGAAAATAATTGGAACATTTTACAGCAACCCCGTCTTGAAATACACCCATAGCTTGCACAACCTCTCGCTTAATGTCAGATGAACATACAATATCATAAGAGGAGAGAAAATGGTCTGCTACAGCGATCAAAGCATCTTTCGGCCAGCGGTCAAACCAATCCATGGTGCAGCCGCTGATGAGGCCTGGGAACTTCAGAGATCGGTTTCGGAACTTCTCGCCAACCTGTTTATAGTATTTATTATGTTATTAGTTTTTAAATTAACAAATATTAGTTAATATGTCATTCAATTCTAAGTACCCATGGATTACACTTTTACTCCCATTTCACAGTGCTTGACGATGAATAACCTGATTGTGAAATGGTTCAAGCTCATGAAGGTTTCAGTAGTATCGGCGGATAATGCCGCTTTGCCTTCATGGACTTTGTTCCATGATGGTGACAAACTTGGATAGAAAGCCACAAACACACATCAGTCTCCAGATGATGACTCATGTCTAAACTGGCAAACGCCTACTAGAAGTCGACAAAACTGTGTACCGGGGGGTCTGGCAACGACTCATCCAGTTTGTCCCCAAGTATCCTGTTCAGAGCGATCTTTCATTTCTCTAAGATGATTACCTAGCTTTCGTGCCAATTTAATTGGTATTGGCGCACATGTGCTATAGATAGTTCAGGAATAATATCTGTGGTGTTAACGCGATCTTGTACTTTATCATTCGGTCTGACGACTGAATCTGAGGTGTTGGCGGTACAGGATCCATGTCTCACTTGAATGTAGTTTCCAATGCATTTCGCTATTTTTACACTTAAAGCTTTATATTCAACCCCTTATGTTATATTCACTTTAATTCTAATTACTTCTATCATATTCTGTTCTAAAAGTTCATTCTTCACTTCATTCTACTTCTTCTATTCCATTTTTATTTTATTCCATTCCAATCTACTTTACAAATTTCACTTACTGGTGAAAAGCATAAAGCGACGTGGAGATTGTGTCTAGCGCGGGTTAGAAAATAATCGTACAAATTTTCTCCCGTTGGTGGTCGTCTTGGGTATTCTTTCTTCATTACTGGTACAAGCTCTCCGCAAATTTCGTCAATTTCATCCCGAGCAAACAAATTTGAAACCTAAAAAAACAATTTCAAAGTCGACTTAATGGTAATTGCACATAGTAATTTTTCAAAGGGTGGAAAAAATGAATGTTAAGCTTTTCTCCATGTTCAAACAATTCGAGTAAACAGTTTTTATATGTCTACGACTGTAGCACCATTCTTGTCATTGGAAAGACCGCGATTTTTTTTACTTGCGATCTGTAAGTCTTCATCTTCACCAACCACGTCGCTGATCAATGAACGAGAAAATCGTGAGACAATCGAAGAAATGCATCTCATTGCATATTTTTTTCCCAGGATGAATAATGTTTTAAATTTTATAGAACCAAGTTTGTTTTGAAGGATAACTCACAAAATATTTTATAGGTTTTCAAATATTTGGGTAAGAGTTAGTTTCCGTTGGCTTAACAATAGGAACCTTAAGAAACGAGGACGGGAGAAATGAGGACGCCAGTTGTGAAAAGTATTATTTCTCGTTCAGTTTTTCCGATTTAGATCATCGCTAAATTTTTCCTTTCGACTTTTCACGCGATTCTCATACAGGTTCAGCCTCGAAGGTAAATAAAGATTGTCAAATTTTGTCGTTTTGAAGTCCACGTTGTCACAGAAACCCAAAAGTGAGCTTTCCGCAGCGTATCAGTGAAGACGACGGTATAAGCAAGTGATCAGCTCGGTACATTCCAACTTGCATTTTTTTATGTTCAATATTTAAGGCTATTGTTCTTTGCCGTTCCTGTCGCTGTTGCCGTCCTCGTATCTTATAAGCTCTCTAGTACTTTGAAATCGGCCTCAAGTTAGCTACCAACACGTATATATTATCTAGTCTTGATGTTTATTATTTAAGCCAAATCCTACAAGCATAACTCTTTCACTAATGTTTAGGTAAAATATTGTTTCTTTTGGCTTATTAAGAGGTTTTTTTGAACAAAATAGGTTTAAATATCGATTCACTGCCCAATTTATAAGGGTTACGGCCATTCATTTACCATACCCGGGGCGCTTTATATAGCAAATGATAGTGTAGTATTGTAGTTGATTCTCTTAATAACCATTATTTTTGTAACCTTAACAACTAGTATTTATTAACTTTCACTTCCAACTGATGATGATCGATATTCGATCAAAATATGTCTTGGAAATTTAAAAATGTTGTCTTATTTCTAAAATGTATCATCAATCTACTTCTTCTACAAATGATAACCCTACAATACAGCTACATTTCAGCACGCATTTTTTGTGTTCATTAATCAGGGCTATCGTTCTTTGCCGTCCCCATCTCTGTTGCTAAACTAGGTTAAAATATCGATACACTGCCCAGTGTATAACGGTTACGAATCATTCACTCACCTCACCGGAGGAAAGTACGTTATTAAGATACTCTAAAAACCCTTCGTCCTTAATTTCCTGGTCAGTGAAGATGAAAGTGATTCCCTGGCCATTCTGTCCCGCTACACGATACAAATATTTTAGATCTTCCATAAGGTTGGTCGCATTGTATGACCTTGGGTAAGAAAAAGTTAATATTAGTAAAAAAAGTGCCATAAGCTAGGATTTGATGTCTGTTTCAAAAGCCTTTTCTGTCCTCTCGTCAGTATTACATTTAAGGGCAGCTGAGGCCCTTATGCTAAGTCTGCTCATTTAAACTATATTAATAAATTTGGTTTTATGTGAAAACAAATCTGAACTTTATTGTTTCTGGGTGCACTGCGATTATGTAACACAATCACATTACTTAACAGTTTCACTGGGCGTAAAAATCACTGCACTGCATGCCAAAAAATCATCATATGGAAGTAATGTCAACTAAAGTACTTATTTACACCTAAATCCTTCTAGAGCTAGCTGAAATGTCAACCTACCTAACTGCTAAAGTTGTGAGAGTTATCTGGAAGGTCAACCTACCTCAGTGCTAACCTTGTCAGAGTTATCCGAAAGGTCAAACTACGTAATCTTTTATTGTTGTAAGAGTTAACAGGGGGGTCAAACTACGTATCTGCTAACCTTGTAAGAGTTATCTGGAAGGTCTTGTAGCCAGCAATGTAGGAAGCGAGTTTTGTGAGACTCTGTTTTCCAGATCCGCCAACGCCAACGAGCAAAGCACTGCCGCATGGCGTTCGGATGATTCGAGAGATCTGTATTGAGCAAACAGATGAAAAAAAAAACAAACATATTTTTAACCAAGTTTTTGATCTATACATAAAAATATCGAACTAGCGAGCTCTTGCAACTTTACGGAAACCATATAGTAACAATAGATGTATGCATTTAAGTAAATCAGGATCAATGATTGCGACTATGTAACTGATGCTCCATACTTATATTTTCTCCAGATTTCTCCTGGAACTTTGTTTACCTTTTGATTATAGCTAAGATTCTATTTGCACCTTGATCTTATAAAAATATCTTATTCAGCAACATTGTTCACTAAATTAAGCTGCATATGGAAGACAAAAAACCACCAAAAAGTAAACTTTCAGGAAATGTTATCCGTTGGAAGTTGTGCCATTCGATATTGGCATTGAAGATAATCGCAACAGTTGCTGGTTCCGTTTGGAACTCGGTTAATATCAAAGTTGGTAGATGTTTTTCAAATTTGAACAGAAATGCTTCCAAATTTTACCGACAAATAATTTGAAGCACAAAAACTTAATTACATTTTGCGACAACAAATAAAAAGTTTTTTGCTTACCCTAATTAAGTGTATCATAGCGTCCTTAAAGAAAACGAGATCCATTCCAGCGCCGCGAACTGTCTCGTTATATTGCTCTTGGTACATAGTCAGTCGCTCCTCCAAGTTTTGAAACGAAGGTATCTGGTCACAGTACAAACAGATTGAATGTGTGTTAGAGTTACAGTGATAACTTGAGATCAGTGAGGTTGAGGATACGAGGTCAACTGAAAACGTTAGGTTGAAAAGCACTACACAGTGTGAGAGGCCGACCAAGAACTTACACTTGAAAGGTCAACTTCCTACAATACTAACTTACCGCAATAATCAAAACGTTTCAATCTAGAATTTTGATAGGGTGCTTGCTTGACAGAGGTCCCCCATTATATTTCACAAGCTTCTCTTTAACAACTGCTTATAGCCAAATACGAACTAAAGCTCTATTATCGATGTATCCTTCGGAATGCTATTGATAGACTCATTAAAATCGACCTGATCTCCCAGCTGTGATGAGGGCTCAGTTGTTAAGAGCACACAAGTCAGGGGTTCAAATGCAGTTGGAGGCTGAAAGTGTTTACTATTTTCCTTTAAATGAGTAGTCTCGTGTGTCAAATAAACTGGGGCTCCTAATAGTTTGGGGGTGAAACATTGCTAGATGTGTAATAAACGAGGGGGTCTTAACTAACAAGGGGGATTGGGAAAACTGGAAATTTAAGTGTTTTTAGCCATTCTAACCTCGAGACGAACGAATATAATAAAAATAACTCATTACAGAATAATCATTTTCTAAAACTCAAAAACATGAAACATATAACAATAACAAAATTAAAGAAAACACTAGGGTCCTCTTGGGGGAAACTCAAGAACAATATATAAGCAGAGAAAAAATATAAAAATGTCTAAATGGAATATGAACACTTTCTCAACTCTTGATGAAAGTGAGTGTCACAACAGTTAACAAAAACCAATAAGCGGAGGTCTTAATAAACAATTGGGGGGAGGGGAGGGAGGGGGGTTGGAAAAAATCAATACCCACCGGTTCATATATTTTGGGTGTTTCAAAATCAGCATCTTCTGGTTCATCTCCCGTTGCTTCAGGTGCATCTCTACAAAAATTCGTAATATTTTATCCATCAATCAACGGAAAAGAAAACATTCTTCGAAACTAGATTTTAAAAGGGTATAACTGAGCTTTGACAATTGTATGCTTGTTTTTGATCATGATAAGCTAACTCAGCTTTCCATCCTTCCGGGGTAGGTAAATGAGTACCAGTGTCTTCTGGGAGCTAACCTGCGATGGATTAATGTCCCGCCCAGGGGGAGTCAAAGACTCTCATCCGCTTAACACTACAGAAACCGGAGATAAGCTCCGGCTCCATGGGCCACCTGGCTCGTAAAGGATTTAGTTTTGATCATGAATAAGAGCTTGCGTTATAAAATGTCAGCTGATTGTCTGAGCTGAAAGTTTAGGGTTTCTAAGAGCAGGCAAAAATAATTCGGGATGTTTAGGGCGAAAAGATAGTCTGTGATAATGAGAATGCTTACGATGAAAATATCGTAATGACTGCATGACTTATGCATGACGGTTAAAAAGAAACTTGTACCAGTATTTCTCCCGAACTGAATTACGATAGACCTAAGGTAATCACTCTTACAATACTCAATTATCCTCGTCAGCTAATTCTTATATTAAAAAGTCCAATTTAGGGTTTTAAAACAGAAATTCAACGCAAGAAGTTCTTTTAATCCATCAAATACTAATGAACAAAATGTTAAAACTTAAAATTCTAAGAAAATTAATAAATGCAAAACGATCGTCTTAGATAGGAAAAGGATGCTAATCAAGGCTATTGACATCAATACCGTTTCTTCAAAAATGAAGAAATGCTCCGCCAAATATTAAATACCTCGAATTAAATTTTGTTAAATACTTTTAAGTTTTAATTTATTAAACCCATTCAACGTTTGTAATAATAAAACATAATGAGGTATTAACAAATTGTAAATAGCTCATTATTGCAACAATTGGTCCGCCACGACTAGCTTTTACTGAGTTATATGTAACCCAGCCTAGAAACGTTTTTTATATATCTGAAATATTTGAAATAAATTTGAAGTTGAAATAAATATGATCTGATTTAACACTAAGCAATGGCTGAATCTAAAAACCTGAGAAAGTCCACAAAGTAACTCTGCTTCTCGACCGCCGCCTGTAACTCCTCACCAAGATCTTCACCAACCAATCGTTTCATTGTCTTCTCGAACCAGTCCCTATCTGAAGGGTTTGTAAAACGGTCGGATATCACGCGAATACACTCGTGTTTCCATAGTGCCATCAAAACTTCCGAATTTGGCATAACATCCGATGTGACGTTCAGCATTCCTTGCCAAATACGTGATAAGTCACGCAAGTTAAAGATGTAGTGAAATTTCGCTGGTGTTGGGAGCATCTTTATCTGTAGTAAACGGATCAAAATATTTAAATAACTCAATTGTAACTTGTTTTAGCGGGAAAACAAAAAGATTGGCCTTTTGACTCGCGCGACGAAGGGCGAAGCTAAAGGATTTCACAAGCATTTCACATTTTCTATACTAAAGATAATCCTAAAATGTTTTCAAAACGTTTGTTCCTAACAAACAAAACTCATGAAATCCTGTATAAAAACTATATTGTTTGGTGGAATATGAATGGATTCGAATTCCACTGAAGGAACAAAGAATTTTTTCAGGTCTCTCATTCGCAAATGAAACACTAGACGAAATTTCCGTTACACAAAAAAGCTTGACCCACAAATAATATGATAGGATTTTAATATTAAGTTATACATGCAAGTTCTGATGTAATATATCAGTGTTTCTCAACATCATCAGGCGACCGGGGACAGATATGGAAAAACAAAAATTATTAAGGGAAAATAGTCCAAAATAAGTGGAAAACTAGGGATTTTAAGGAGACTAAAAAAATTTAGGATTTCTAGGAATTTCAGGGCCGTAAGATTGCTTGTGGTTAGTGTATATTGTTGATTTTGATGATGCTAATGACGACGTTAATGATGATAGTGATGATAGTGATGATGATGATGATGATACTGATGATGATGATGACGATGATGATAATGATGATGACGATGATAATGATGATGATGATGATGACGATGATGATGATGATGATTATGGAGGTGAAGATGATAGTGATGATGATTAAGATGATAAGGGTAGTTATGACATGAAAATACAAATGGATGGTTTGTGAGGTCGTACTGTGCGTTTTAGTAAGTTAATAAGAAAAAAACCTTTGTAAGCTGCCACAGTCTGCGTGTACACGGAATTAGCATCTCGGCCAACTCACAAATATTTGGTTTGAAGCCTCGCTCTTTACAAAAATGACCTGTTGCAATTGTACCTGAAAGAACCAAAATCAAGGGTTTGCTTGTGAGCCATCTCATCAGTACATTATGTCTAATTTTAAAACACAACTTTAATGTTAGGTTTCTCGATCCAGATTAAGCTTCAGGAAATAATGAAGCTGGAAACTAATCTGCGATTCTAATTCGATTCCGTAGCTGTACAGTAGACTTTACTCGCACAAAGTTGACAAAGCACATTGTGAAGCATGAGAGAAACTCGCCATTTATGATCGTTGCGCATTTAAAAATGTTTGCCCCAGTCCTAAAAAGCATGCTATCAAACAGCCAGACCGACAGTGACATTTGAGCTCCCTCACAATATTTCATTCTGCACTTAGTAAACGAATGAGAAAAAGAATAAAATTCAAAAAATTTTAAAATAGACCAACGCAACAATTGTTCCTAAATGTTTTGCATGGATGATTATCAACTCAAAAATATATGTAGCACATGCGTAGTAGACCTAAATGCTATTAATAAGCAACCTTCGTTCACTGTAAAAAATCCGCGCCTGCAATTGGTCAAAACAGGTCACGTGATTTCGGGTTATCTGTCACTAACCGGCAAGACAGTGCGGCAAAAAATCATAACCTTTGTTTCTTGATTCAACCATGGCTGAGTCTTCAAAAAATTCAAACCACCGCCTATATCAAACAAAATGATTTTTATTAAGCTTTTACTCCAGTGAAACTTGTCCTTTATCTGAATATACACTCAAGTTATTTAATTTGGCGGGCTTTTTGGTTTCGCATCGTGCATTAATCAAATTTCTCGTTCTCGCAGCGCGTGGGTGTATTTGTAAACTAATACATATTGCCACTAAATGAGGTAATAAGTAAGACCACGTTAATAATTTTTATAATCAGGTACTGTACTGACAGAGTAATCAGTATAATAACATCACCAATTTCAGTCATAATCACTAATATTTTTTTACGGAAACAAAGTGTCTTTTGAAACTAAATCTATAAAACAAAGGAAAATGGTTCTAAACATATTTACAACAATAATCCTATTAAAAAGATAGGAACATTGCAATACAAAATCATTTTCAAATATTTAAGGCGCTCTCCTTACACAAACACACGATACACACAATAGCACACTATCTGACGAAGTCAGTACTTACGGAATATCTTGTCAATGGAGGTGTTGCTGGGAAGTGTACAGTTGAACACACTGAACTGTCTTTTCAGTCTCTGCGGGATGTCGTTTCGTCCACCACCCGGATGAATCATGGCAGCAAGGAGCTGAATATCAGCAATATTGGTGAAGTCACCAGGTTTTTCCAGGTTGAAAAACCCTTTCGTCTCCATCAACTGTCGCACGATTTCATTGGTTACCTTCAAAAGTAACAAGGAATTCGTTTTAAGTCCCAGTGTACACTTTTATTAGAACTATTAGGCTTCTGCTAAAGGCCCGTTCAAATGGGTCAGAAATGTTTGTGAATCATTATCAAACATTTTTGGTGGTGTTGGACTGTGTTGGAAGCGTGAGTGTTTAACCGTATCCAACCTCTATCAAACATGATGGAGTAAAGTGGCCTGGATGCTGATTTGTCAAATGATGGACGAGGTTGGATGAAAAGTTAGAACTGAAACAAATTTCATCCAACACCAACCATAAAATTTGATCATTGTGTTCCAATGCCCAAAACATGTTTTGCACAACAGAGTAGAATTAACGTTTCACAAACATGTTTGACCCATTTGAACGGGCCTTAAGAAATAGTTGTGACAGTAACTGAACATTTCATGCACAGCAGAAAGTAGGGAACCTGATGACTGAGATGGATGACTGTTATTTGTCACAGGAGCCACCATGTTGTAGTCTGTCACACAGTGTAGTGGTAACCAAGAAGCTGCACCGGCAAAAACAGTGGATACACAGTGGAAAACCTGAAAGTGTTTTCTGTTTAGACAAAAAATGGATATTGCCAGCAGGCAGCTCGCTTGAGAGTGCAAGGAGCTATCAGACTTCGATCACATGGCAAAGAGTGAAAACAAACGTCAGACTTCATGGAAAGAGAAGAAAGGGAGGGGGATAGTTTGTTCTTTCCTACTAGCACTCCTTTCCCACCAGCATCCCTTTCCCTTCTAAGTTTTCCCGATGCTTGGAAGCACATAGAACACAACTAAATCACAAATTATAAAACAAAAATTTTGTCCAAACCATAAAGTGTCACCCAAAACCTAACTCACAAAACAGCATTGTTGGACGGTGTCACGCAAAGCACTTAAACACAATTTGGAGGTCACGCAACAAACCTGATCTCCCCACTCATTAATGATGGGCATGTTGATGTCATCTACAAACACAGTCATCTTCTTGCCGGCAGGGGGACCATACGTGTTCCCCATCCTTTTGTCTACATAACTCTCAATTGTCCTTTGGAATAGCAGCGGTGTTGAAGCCGACGAGAAATTGAAACTCTTGCTGAGATGCAATTCTGGATCATACTTGGCCATATAACCTTTTATCATTACCGTCTTTGCGGTTCCTTGCTCGCCAATCAAAAGGGCAGCCTGCAATGGTGAAAAGTTGAAAAAATAAAGAATATGATTCATTGGAGCCGGCAATGTAGTTGATGTAAGAGAATCTTTTCTGACATCATAATTTAAAGCCTGCCTCAGTAGCATAGAGATGGCGAGTAATATTGTCAAAGTCCCTTCCCAAGTGTTTTATTACTATAGAGAGCACGGTTTAGGCCGTTTTATATGTTTTAAAATATAGAAAAATTTCAAGAAAATCGGTGGATACTAATCAGTTTCAATATTTCATTTTCAACAAGTCTCGTGCAAGAACACAGTTTGAATACAAATTTTATAGCAAATATTTTAAAATACGTTAAGTTTCAAATTTACGTTAAAACGAGTTGAAAACTCGTGCAAGTAAAAAAAAGAAAGAGGAAAAATATAATTCAGCCATGAGAAGATATAAAACGTGTGCATAAGAAATTACCGCTTGTTACACCCGCTTCTCGAAACTAACCTTATTCTGCTTGGCAATTGTATGCACAAGAAAATCTGTTCGCACGTTATCGACATTGGGTACTAAAATGGAGAGGTAGTCTGGCGTATGGTCCTTAGGATATTTGTATTCCTCGACCCTTGTCCTCCAGTGGTCCCAATTACCTAAGATCATTAAGAGTTGTGGTTTATGTAGGATTATCTATGATATTACAGATTTAGGCAAAACAGAAACTTGAAACATCTATTGTTCAACAGTAAGATTCCCAAATTATGTGGAAATCTGCATCTGGTTTCGGCTCCGTTAATTCATGTCCAATTAATTGAGCACCAGGCTTCAAATTTACGGTTTAATCCGTTTCAATATACGTTACTTCAAAGTATTTTGTTAAAATGAACAAAAACATCTCTTAATGTAACACTGCATGCAATAATTCCTTTAACAAGGAAGAAACTTTAATGTTAAGTGTCATGCGACTTTATGTTGACTAATGCAATAGCACGTTGTGAAAATAACCCAATAATAAAACACATAAACAGCGATTAAGCCTTTCAACCCCTGGCAATTTATCAGCATCTCAATTCTTCTAACATGTTTCAAACAAAATGATACAATTAGTAATGAGAGGATTCCATTGATTAAAATATTTTGTGCAACATGAAAAGTGAAATTCTCCCAAAGTGCTTGTAAAAAAAGTATGAATTTAGTTGGGAAACTTAAACAAACTGCCATTTAACATGTTTAGGGCTTGAGGGGTTGATTTCTCTGCATATAATTATGTCTTACCACTGTCATTGACAAGGAATTCAAATATGGTTTCATTTGACTGCTCGTCGACAGATGGCAAATCCAGTTCAAAATTATCTCTCATAAAATGCTCCATCTTGGCACGGTCGTCCAGCTCGAGCAACGCACCTAAACTCCACATTAGGCTAAAGATGTACAAACGCTCTAGGTGGACAGCGGAAACATTTACTCCCTCTTCTTTTTTTGGTAAGATACCTTCTAAGATATTTATGGCCTGAAATGAATTATAAACAATTTTCATATATTACTTTTCTTTAGAATAAACTACTTTTGGACTATTACAAATCTTGTATTCTAAATGACTACACTACAACTGGGGTCTATTTTCAATATTTCCCTACTGCAGAAAAGCGTATTTTTTCGTCCGAAATAAATGTTTCTCATTGTTCTATTATCATTTTGTGAGACTAAATAATGAGTTTTACATGCACTGTAAAACATTACATTTACATTGTTATCAATGTCACTCTACAAAAGAAATATTACGTAAGCCTGCACTCTGAATAATCAACTTGCTAAGCAGTTTGTTCTTTAAAGTTTCTTTCTAGCGAAAGTAACAGTTTTCAGTAAAAGTTATTAACTTTCTTAAAGCCATAAGTTTAATTGATACTAAATGATTAATACTAAAACCAGGGTTCGTGCAGGGTATCAATGAAGAAATTTAAGGACTTTTCAAGGACCAAAATTATATTTTCAAGGATCACAAAGATACGTTTCTTACCTTATAAACTTACTATTCCAAAATAGTGACAAATAACTTCATCTAAAAGCGAGTTTTTTTA
>JAOBBB020402108.1:0-17226 GCA_025331005.2 Zoanthus gigantus | reverse complement strand
CCAGACTCAATACTTTTTCTCTAAAATATTCTTTATATATCTTTGATTTTTTCCGATTGCTTTCACAAGATTCACAAGCAATAATCTAATCCTCACACAGGTCAGTTCTCAAAGTTAATATTTAATCTAGTACTTTTCTATTTGTTACTTTGCTTTACGAACCTGTCAAATGTTCGACGGCTAACAATAATCATCACTTACGGTTAATAATTAATGAACAAAGACTCAGTCACGAAAATCAAATTTGAACACAACAAAAAAAAAAATGCATTCGATGTGTCTGGTAAGTTTCAGCATCTTCCACCATGTCCATAATTTTTATGAGATGAAACTATGCAGTTGAAAATCAGGTGAAAAGGGTCGTCAGTTCAACACGAATTTCTAAATCAGTCAGTCCTGTTCTTCCTCTACACCAGAAATTTCTGCTATCCTTTCTCTTGCAGCTACTGCAGCGTCTCGTTTAGGTCGGTTAGGCTGTACTTCCATTGAATTCGACTCGACACTTTTCCGGTCACAAGACAGCTCCAGTGGATGAATATGCTGTACCACTCTATATAGCCGGTACCTGATGGCAGGTTTACAGCTCTCACAACTCCATCTCTACCTGGTATCAATTTTGTAACAATTTCCAGAAGCCATTTTCCACGGTTCCTTTCATCTGATCACACGATTACAACATCGCCCCCTTTCACAAATTGTTCAGAAGTGTTGTGTATGAGATTTTAAACACTCCGTCTTTATACCACCGCTCCCAGACTTGGTTTTACACTTGGTAAGGTATGGCACGCGTTTACGCAGCCCCTTCTCTTCAATATTATCCGGGTCTTTTTCATTCCACAGGATCTGGTCTGTATATCGTCCTCCATGCATCCCCTGTGGTCGATTATTTAGAGTTGTTTTAATGTCCACCAAAAGCTCCTCTAACCCTTTCCTGGTCAACATACCGTGCCCGATAGTCTTTTGTATCGCTACTTTTTGTATCAACACCAATTAATCTTTCGAACTGGCCTCCCCACCAGGGGGCGCGGCTAAGATTAAACTGCCACGTAATCTTGTTAGCAAACAGATATTAGCTGAATTTTTCTTCTCTTTGTACTTCTTTGTGCCACTTTTCAGCAGCCACAAATGCACTCCCGTTATCAGAATACACCTTGCGAGGTCTGCTCCTACAGGCAATAAACTTCTTGAGGCTAATGATAAATTCCCGCAGTTCCATATTTGGCACCAGATCCAAGTGAACTGCGCGAGTGAGGCTGCACGAGTAAAGAAGTACGTAAGCTTTCGCTAGAGTCCCGATTGAACACGATACTTTATCGCTCCGGTGAATCTAATCCAGTCACATCAAAGGGCACATTATCTTAAGTCTATCCTTCGGAAAAAGGCCAGGGGCTTGAACCTGCAGCAAAAGTGCATGGAATCTCTTGCACCCGTGACAAGCTTTAATTAACTTTCTCGCCATACTAGTTGGCGCAAGCGAGGGATTCAAAACCTTTTTGAGTCATTGACCATAGTAAGTCCAGTGCCTCCATTTAGAGTACGCAGATGGGTGTTTTCCATGCACAAGTTTAGCTGCCTCTACACTCTCAGTTGGTAAGTATATTGAGTATTCCTGTTGAATTCTTCCAAATCATTTCCACACTCCCTGATTAGTTGTAATCCGAATGAAACCTTTTCTTCATCTAAATTTGGATTTACTAGATCTTTTTTGAAAACGTATTGAGCTGGCGGTAAGTAAACAAGATTGTTATTGTTGTGATAAACCTATGACAGTCGTTGCCAATGAGTGATACAGACGGTGAAGTTGAAAATAAGGAACTGACTATTAACCATGAGGTGAAAATATTAGAACAAAAGAGTGAAAAGCATGTACGAAAATCTGCAGTAACAAAGACAAAACATCGACTTGAAAGATTGTGTGCTCAAAAATCTGATATTAATACAGACCAGATAAACATAGAAATTTCGCAATTATGGGATCATTTAGAGGAAAGTTTGCTGATAATGGACGATCTTACAGCAGTTTTTATAAAAATAAAAGATGAAGATAGGAAGCTGATCAGTGTAAAGGGAGCAGAGGATTTTGAAAAAGAAGTTCATAACGTTATAGAGGCAGCTAAAGGTGTGATAAGGGCTTCACTGGTAACAACTCACCAACGTTCACTGGTGCCACAGTATTATGCGAATCACCAATTACTGGCTCAACCACTCAGTCATAAGAAGCAGCAGTTACAGGTAAAAAAATCAACAAATCACGAGATCAGCAGGTGGTACAGCGATTGAAACCTATAAAGGTACCTGAATTTGAAGGTGACAAAGCAAAATTTGAAGACTATTGGGGACTTTTCACTAGTTTAGTGGATGCTGGAGACCAGCCGGTAAATGCCAAAATGGTTAGACTGCGTCAAAGCTTAAAAGGAAAAGCACTTGAAGCAATTAGAAGCCTTGGAGTCTCAGAAGCTGAGTATAATGAAGCAAAAGAAATTCTCCAATCCAAATTCGGTGGTCGGAGACGACAGCTGCAATTATATTTAGACCAACTGGAAAGCATGAACCCCCTGAAAATAGTGATGATAGTTCAAGGTTTTGAAAATTTTGCTGATCTTGTCAGGATAGCTGTGGTGAAGCTGCAGGCTGAAGGTGGTGATGGGGAGCTGGGTGAAAGCACATTGCATAGTTTGTTGGTCAAAAAGCTGGCTGACAAACAAGTGGAAAGTTAAAGAAGATGGTTGATGGAACAAAAGTGTGAAAGGCCAGTATTAAGTTTGATGGATTGGTTAAAGGAAGAAGGTAAAATAAGGGTAGAAGCTATTGAGATGTCGCATGGTATAGGGCTTAAGACAATCAAAAATAGTGGTGCAAAGTCGAAAATTGTTGAGAGGGGAAGGTCACGGGCTTTGTTTACAAGTGATAAAGATCAATTGGCTGTTAGATATAGACCACCTTGTGCATATTGTGCTGAAAATCCTTGTGCATATTGTGCTGAAAATCATTGGAGAATTTGGAGCTGTTGGAAGTTTCAGGGTATTAGTGTAAAGGATAGATGGGTTTTTGCAAAAGAAAAGCATTTGTGTTTTCGATGTTTGGGTAGTGGCCATCAGGGGAGTTCATGCCCACGTTCTAAAGTTTGCGATGTGAATGGTTGCAAAAAGAACCATCATCAATTGTTGCACGAACTTACACAACAGAAAGATTCAGAGGGCAAGAGCCCTATGTTGGCATGGGAGGGGCAACGCCTCGGTCACATACAACCTGCAACAACCAGTCCTTTGCAAAAGAAGTACTTTCACGTCGCACCATACCAGTCTAGTTAAAGGCAAACGGCCGAAAGTTAAAGTTAAATGCCCTGCTTGACGATGGATCAAATGAAACATTCATTAATGAAGTTGGTGTGCTTGGGCTTAGAGAGTCTTATGAAACAGTGAAAGTTCGTGTACTAAACAACGACTTTAAGACATTTCAATCTATACCCGTTAGTTTAGAAATTGAGAGTGTTAATGGGCAAAATCGTGCCCTCATAAAGTTACTGGTAATTACAAAGTGGAGGATTGGAGTGAAAGTAAAAACAACTGGCCACACCTTAAAGGATGTGACTTCCCTAAGCCAGCTAGAGAAGGCTTAGTGGAACCCTTAATTAGTATTGACAATGTTGATCTCCACTATTCTTATGCTGATGTACGTTGAAAGAGCTCTAAGCAACGAATCGCTCGGCTAGGTCTTCTAGGATGGAGTTGTGTGGGACCAGCAGAAGACAAAGTATACCAAACGACAAGAACCCACATCACTAGATATTTCGTTTGCGCTATGAAAGAAACTTTCCATTAAATATGTCGGCCAAAGAAAGCTGTTGCATTGTTGATTAAACTTTGAAAACGTTTTGGGAGATAGAAAGATGCGGAACTGAAGCTCAAGAGGTGAAGGTCTACAATGAGGAGGAAAATGCTGTCCTAAGGAAAATGGAGAGTAAATCTCGTATGATGCCAAGAAAAAAAGATACAAAATAGGATATACCCATAAAAAGATGGTCAACCACACTTGCCCGATAACTATCAGATGGCAGTGCAGTGACTTGCTTGTTTAATACAGAAAAGAAATTAATTAAAAATGAACATGTAAGAAAAGAGTATCAAGAAACCATAAAGTCATACCTCAAACATGGTTATTTAAGACAAGTTGAACCCAAAGAAGAGCTTCGCCCATCGGTTTGGTATTTGCCGCATTCTCCAGTTGTACGTATGGACAAATTCACCACTAAAGTTCGTATAGTGTTTAACTACACTGCCTAATATGAAGGAGTGTCTTTATTGATAAAATATTTGCAGGCCCTAAGTTGCAGAGAGAGTTATTTGACGTCTTTCTACGCTTCAGGCGAAATCCAGTTGCTGTTGCTTGTGACATCAAAGAGATGTGTTTCCAAGTGGAAATAGAAGAGTCCGATAGGCCCTGCTTTCGATTATTATGGAGAGACCTTGACAGTGAACGTGAACCAGAAGTGTATAAGTTTAGCGGAGTGGTTTTCGGAAAACATTCTGCACCAATGGAGTCAGTTTGTCGCTCAAGAAAACGCCAGTAGAAATCAAGCGAAATACCCATTGGCAGCAGAATCTGTGTTAAAATCGACAAACGTGGATGATTCCATGGACAGTGTAGAAACAATAGAAAGAGGTGTTGTACTTTATCGTCAACTAAGTGACCTGTGGGTTTTAGCTGGTATGAAGGCCAGAAAGTGGATTTCAATTGCTGCGAAAATGATTGAAGCTGCACCTGAGGAGGATCGTGCCACAGAATTGAGGCTAAATGATAGAGGAGCCAATTGTGAAGGTTCTGGGGATCACCATGAACAGCTCTGAAGATGTATTTGCAATATGCACAGGAACTGAGAATACAGTTCTTCCAATGACAAAGAGAAATGTATTGAAGAAAATTGCAGGCGTTTTTGATCCTCTGGGGTTCCTGGCTCCGTTCCTGATGAAGGGGAAGATTTTGCTCAAGAACTGTGGTCCAGAGGCTTTGATTTGGATGATACCATCAAGGATGGTCTTGTATACAAAATTGAAGCGTGGCTCCAACATCTTGGGTTTTTGTTAGTAGTAAAAGTTCCTAGGTGTTTGCGTGATGCAAAGCCGGTCGTCTCGAAGGAAATCGTCACGTTTGTGGATGCTTCTATGCAAGCCTATGGAGCTGCTTCATCCTTACGTTGTCATTACGAGGGCGACACGATAACCTGCAGATTGATTGCTTCCAAGTACAAAGTCGCCCCTTTAAAGCCTATCACAGTACCTAGTCTGGAGCTAATGAGTGCAGTGTTAGGGTTGCGACTGACTCACCGAGTATTGAAACACCCTAGGAGATGGTGAACGTCTACTCTGACAGTATGGATGTGTTATGGTGGTCGCGGGGGCGAGGTCGTAACTTCCGTCCATTCGTTGCTAACCGTATAGGAGAAATTCAGGTCATTTCTGAACCATCGCAATGGCAGCACGTAGCAACAGGAGAGAATCCAGCTGACTTATGTTCAAGAGGAGCTACCCCTCATGAGTTGTCGCAGTGTATGTTGTGGTGGAGTTGTCCGAAGTGGTTGTTAGAAGAGAAATCTATATGACCAAAGATGCAGTTGGGCTGCCGTCCGAAGGAGGTACCTGAAGTGAAAGCAACCAAGGAACAATCTATGAACCAAAAAGTAGTTTTTGCATGTCAAAGACATCATTAGTTCCTGAAAAGAAGCATTTCAAGGGAGATTTAGTTCTCAAAGGTTTTCAAGTTGGACCTGACTAGTCCCAGTGCAAGCTCGAGTAAGAAGAGTAATCTACAACATTAAGAATCCAAACAACAAACTGAATGGTAGAGAGCTTCTGCTAGAGGTGATTCAAGATGCAGAGGAAGACATCATCCGCTCTGCACAGTGTGAGGTGTTCAAGATGAATACAGAGCCTTATTGTTAAGAAAACCAGTTTCAAAGAAAAGTTCCTTAACCAAGCTGTCCCCTAGACTAGATGAACAAGGGGTTCTCCGTTTTGATGGACGACTGCGATTTGCTGATTACTTTTCCATATGATGTCAGCATCCCTATAATTTTACCTAGAGGTCATTGGATATCGAAGCTAATTGTCAGGCATTGTCATGAATTGGCAAACCACAGCGATGAAACTAACTTCATTCTATCGCAAATCTGTGAAAGGTTGTTGGAGCACGAGAGAAAATCAAAGAATGTGAAAGCACCTGCCATATGTGCAAGAGACTGAAGAACAAGATTACTGACAAGGCCATGGGGCCGTTACCTCGTATTCGGACTCGATTTACTTATCGTGCCTTCGACCAAACAGCGGTGGACTATGTCGGACCATTCTCTACAGTTCAAGGACGAGGAAAACAACTTCAAAATAGATGGTTTTGCCTGTTTACGTGCTTAGCCACGCGTGCAGTACATCTGGAGTTGGCCTGGGGACTTGATACAGGCAGCTTTTTAAATGCATTCGCCCGTTTCACCAGTCGACGTGGAGTTCCAAAAGAAATGGTCAGCGACAGTGGAACAAACTTCGTAGGAGCAGTGAGGTGCGTTAAAAACTCTGGTCAACCAGCTCGACAATGGCAGGATTCAACGAGCTACAGTTAACGACAAGATCAAATGGAGCTTCAATCCGCTTGGAGATCCACACTTTGGAGGAACTCACGAAGTAATGATAAAGGCGGCTAAAAAAAGTCATATCGGCAGTCATCAAGGACAACAAGGTTACAGACGAAGATCTTATTACAGTCTTTTCAGGAGTTGAGGAAATGTTGAACTCCAGGCCCTTAACTTACCAAACTGGAGACAAAAAGATGATGTTAACCTTACTCCAAATCGTTTTCTATATGGTCAAGCGGGAGGGATCTTTGCCCCAGGAATTGAAGATGAAATCAGATTTGACTCTCGAAAAAGATGACGTAGAGTTCAAGAGCTTATATCTAGAGTTTGGCGGCGAAAGTTAAAAAAGTACCTACCTATTTTAAATACCCGACCTTAGTGGTTCAGTGTAGTACAAAACTTAAGAGAAGATGATGTTCTAGTTTTAGACCCAAACTTACCTCGTGCGAAATGGCCATTAGGAAGGATTACACATCCAGGACAAGATGGACATACCCGCGTTGCAGGAGTCCAGTGCGGTGATAAAGTAGTGGTGAGACCAAATCAGAAGTTGGTTTTCCTTGTTTAAAAACTCAAACGAACAGTGTATTTGTATTGACATTATTGCTATTGTTGCGTTATTTTTAGTAGAAACACACTGTGATCCTCTGACCCCAGTGTGGGGAGGGGAATGTTAATAAGAGACTCTAGGATGCCTGTGCCGAAAATGCGACAGATGAGTCACGTGGTGTCGGATGGCACGCTTTTGGGGACAAAAATCTATTTTTTAGTGTGTCTTGGGATAATTTTGTAGAATTGTTTTGTTCGTTATCGAAGTAAAAGAGGTTTGAAGTTTTTAGAACTTTCGTCGTAACAGTCCGTGTGAACTACAGCTTGTGTACGTTTTTCCTGTACGTTAAGACAAGCCCTAAATTAAACTTCCCATCACGTTTACCAAATCTACCCCACTCTAGTATTGTCACGTTTTAGTTACAATCGAAAGAAATGAAGATGGCGTGGCACACGCCAGCTGTCACAGTACGTTGATATTAATTACTATATCTGATCAACTGTTTTACTTTTAATATTTAATATTTTAATATTCGTTCTAGTTTTGTATTTATTTATGGTTGCAATTTCTAATATAGTGTTCTTTTAACCCTTATATTTATTCGTAATTTTGTCAATAAATGTGTTCAGTTTCTAAAGCCAACTTTTTCTAACAGTTCAATAGTTTAATGTGTGTCTCGATTACATCTCCAAGCAAAAATGGACTTGATCCTAAGCCAAGCAATGCTCTAGTCTAGTAAACCGCAATGTGTGCAGTTCGAAAGCTCGCCATCTCTCCAATGAAACTAGCTCCGGTGTCAAGCTGAGCCCTGCATTTCACTCCATTTACTTTTAACAAAACAACAGGAGAAGAGGCGCTAAACACAGCCTCTCTTTTGCTTTCATCCTGGTGGACTGAACTATGGTTAACTTTGTCACATATGCGACTCCTACCCACTTTACTTTTACTCTGAGAAGCCTACTGCCCTTTTTTTCACTGAGAATTTTCTTTCGTTCTTAATGTATACACAATCCGTAGAATTATGTCCGCCTTTACATTAAACACAAAACCTACCACCACGCGTTGTATAAACTCTCCTAGAGCTCTTGTGTGCAGAGGAAAGCTTCATTTCTTCTGGGTTAATTCCCCGCCACGGCATTGGATCGCATTATGGCAAGCTGCCTGATTATCCCATTCTTTCTATCTCTTTTGTCCACGATGCCTTTATATACAGCGAACATTTCCCTTTACATCTTCAAGTTTTCCGAGGGTTTCAAGACTTTCCACGTTTTGGATTACATCTGATAATGACTGGCAAGTTCATGATGTTGCTTATATATGAATTTTCACTTTCTGTTGTTTTCCCGTGTTCCTTTTCAAGTGCTCATCGATTTCGCTTTTTCGTACTCAGCTTCATTTTAAAAACGGGAGTCCTGCGATATTCACAAACATTTTAGGTTCCAGAAATGATTTTAGATTGGCGAGCTTAGTTTCTGGTGCTAAGTCAGCCTTATCGAATTCCGCAATGAATTTTCCAATTAAAATATAACATATAAATAAAAAATAATAGCCAATACAACATAGAATTTGATGTTTTATTGCACGATATTTCGGATCGCCATACTAGCCATCATGAGGTATGATACGAAATTACAATGGTTATATTTATGAGGCCTTATAGGGGGTTCTGATGTCGCTCTGTCGCTTCTTTTCCAAACCACCTGTTGCCAGTTTGGCTAAAGACAAAAGTCGCTGTCGCTTTTTAGTTAGAATACAAATGTTTGCTAAATGTGCTTGATTTATGCGTCTTGTCATTTTGTTTAACTTAAAGAGTAAGCGCCCGTAAAAACTTCATTCACCATTCATTATAGTTTCTAATGAATCTAACGGCGCGAGTGTAAACATGAATCACAGATATCGAGACGGTAACGGCTGGCCTGGTTCGTCATGTTGCTCTGTCGAAATTTAAAAAAATGGATTGTTGCTGTCGCAAGTTGTCGCTTTTTTTCGTCAGATTCTGTCGGCTGTTGGTGTTGAAGAAGATTGTCGTTACATTTTTGGCAACTTTGGGGCGATGTTGCTTGTCGCCAAACCCCCTTGGAAGGCTTGTTTTACATACGACAAGCAGGCCCTGCGGAAGATTGGTCCGGCGATAGAGGACACTCGTCGAGCGCCGCTGGCGCGAGCAAACTTTGCTTCTCTAAGATTCGAAATGGCGCGTTTTCGGAGAGAAATGAACATAAAATGAAACAAAAGTTGCGTTGACACATGCATGTTCTCAGCAGCAAATTAAACAAATTTATTACTTACAATGTATCATTAGAATGGAATTTTGAGCCACTTATGGTTAATGGCAAAACAGTAGTTTTAAATCACGCAAATCAAGAGGTTGGGTCGTGGTTTTCGTCAAAGACAGCTTATGTTTCAATTATTGCTTGTATGTCATTTAACACTGATCCAGTATAATGATTTCAAGAGGATTTCTTGGCCTACTTAAATGTTCTAAAAAAGCACGCTACAAATACAATGATTCCGACAGAAGTAAAAGTTACTCCAGTTATACTTAGCACGTTGTATCTCTCAGTCATTTGACACGAGAGTAACTGAACATAAACACTTAATTATGTATATAACTGTTGAAACCCCGCCCACAACTAACAAGCTCAAATTTCATTATTTACTTCGTTGTGAAATAATTAATATCGAAAATGTTCTTTCTAGAAAAATAATGTAACTTGGCCGGGCCTGACAAGACGCAGTGGATAAGGCCGAGAGAATGAAAGTCAGAGATCTGCATCCGTAAAAATATTGAAATTACATGCAGCTGTTTTTTTCGTTATTTTTGCCATTAAGAGTTGTCTGCCATTTCAGAGAATTCATATAAAAAAGGCGGTGTTACACGGGCCAACTCGCAGCCCCGATTTTTCGCGCAATGCTGCTGCACAAGAAATCGTTAAATGTTTTCGGTTTCCTGTAATTAAGCGATCGCTTGCATCTGAGTACTAAAATGAGCGACCTGAACTGTTTGTCATTTGACTGAACGCGAAAAATAACGAAGCCGAATTTAAAACTCGGCGGTTTTCTTTAGAAAACCACGTGGCCGAATAATAATGAACGGAAATTGCAAAGTAATGAGATAATGATTAAAAAAGGTAGACAAGTTTAAAAATAAAATAAAAAACTTCGTAAAACAAAGTTAGTTTCGACGAGTTTAACGCCGTTAGGCTCAAGGTTATTAATTTTGGTTACAAGGAAAGCTTCAAGATTTAGCTTTGCGAATAGAGTCTCGAGCGGAGTAGAGTTTCTGAATGGGTATAAGAAGCATGCAAGAGGCAGAGTGATTAGCAGCTAATTATAAGAAGTGCTCAGAAACAGTAGCGGATTTAGATATTAGGTTGGGTTTGTCAACTGGTCGTCTGTGCTCATTGAAACGGTCTTTTAGTCTTCGTTTAGTTTCTCCAATGTACTGAAGGTTGCATCTAGTATACATGTATTGGACTGTGTAAAAGATGTTATTAGTGTGGTATGTCATGTGGCTGTTTATGTTCTAGTTTCTCCCGTAGCGGTAAACATGTAAGAGTTTTGTCCGTCAGCAATGTACTTACAATTAAAGCAGTTAACCTCACAGTGACAAGAACCGGGTGGTCCAGGGGCCATGCCTTCAAAAATTCGCTCATTTTCTATTTTGCATTTCAAAAGTCCTAAAATTTACCCCTTACATTGCCTTATGAATTTAAAAATAGCTAGGATAAAACACGTGGTATAATAGAGCCGTGTGCGCATGAGCTGCAGGGAGAAACAATTGCGATTTCCATTTAACATAGGATAACAATTGGCCAATCAGAGTGTCGACTATTGTTTGAATGTAGACTGTGCATTGAAATTTAACATATAAAAAATGGAAGCAAACTCGATTTTTTTTTTTTTTTGCCTTTTATTAGATTCAAAATGAATCAGCGAGGAATGTAATTAGTGGAATGTAAAAATAACGGACAAGGAAAACAGCCCAAACACATTTTATATAAACACATTTTGTATACAAAATGGTGATAGACAGAAACAAATCATATTTTATCTGCTTAATTTCGGAAAAGAAGGGAATTTATCCCATTTTGATTTTCTTCCCGTCGGTAAATACGGATTACGAGTTTTTAAAAAATGCAGGGTGTTCCTTAATTTCTTAATCCTCTTTAGCCGGCCTCTGAGGAAATAGTGAATAATATGGTGTTAAAAAATTTGATGGTTATTACAAACAGGGATTCAACAGTACCTTACGCTGTGGTACTTCACAAATATATGGGGTAATATATTGCCTAAAAGAAAATGTTATTTGTTTCTCACGTGATGCAAGCGAAATTGTGAAGTGATTCAATGTTTTCGAGGATGTTGTGAAAATAATATCCGGAACTGTTGTCGCTGCTCAAAATTACGTGATCGGATCATTACCCGTAGATCATACTACATTGACATCTGCTTCAAAATATCATTTTACATTTCTTTCTAATTATACAGTTTAATTACGTCTTGCTCGTTGGCACTTGGCGATAAGTAGAACTAGAAATTAGAGGATAAAACATGTGAGCGCCTAGATACGAATCTTCGAGTGGTGAAAGATATTTCACGAGAGAACGCGACGTAAAACATTTGCGACTCAAAAAATAAAATTCATGGCATAATAGTCATAATATTCATGGGTCTAAGTTTTCCCAGGTCTGTTTATATATATATATATAGTAGAGAAAAATTCAAAAAACTACACGTATATATATATATATATTTTTTTTTTCCTAAGAAAATATCCATAGTAATAGAAGCATAAATTGGGGATTTCCGCATTGTTAATGTAATCATGATTATTTCATTTGCTTAGATCACGCCAGCTACTCTTATTTATTGCAATAATGTATGTTTGAAAACTACTTAAGTAGAAGACATTGAAGTATCAAAAGAAACATACTCTGTTACTCCAAATTGTATAATAATTTTACATGTGAAGATTAAAAGTTTTTCAGTTATATAAATCTTAAATGCTGTTCTATGTTATGATGATCGATTGAATAGTTGTCATTCTTGCCTAGGGCTAGGTACCGATATATGTGAAAATGGATATGTTTTAAACAATAACATGTGAATGAGATGAATACCATATATGGTAACACCTTACTCCTTAGCTGCGTTTTAGCTGGTGGAACTTTAGCTAGAGCTATTGTGGTGTACCAGAAATGTAATGCATAAACAATAGAATGTTCGCAACTCAATCATCTCAAAATTGTCAAAGGTTCTTATTCGGCGGTGAATGTACCAAAAGGATAATCATCACCCTTTTAACTTATTAACCTACGACTCGCGTAAACTTTTTGTTTTTCAAAACATAATTACCTGCTTATACGAGTTTGCAGCTCTCTGCAATATTTTGGCCTTTTTATTATTGCATTCCTTTTATTGCTGCTTTAAAATCAAGATTTGTATGAAGATGAAACCTTTGGACCTTGAAATAGGAGAGGAGTTTATCGAAATATAGCTATTTTTTGTCATTAGCAGGCGCGTAGTCAGCCATTTTTTTCTGGTAAGCCCGGATTCACAGGTTGAAGAGGCTTTGGCCGACCCAATAATTTTTCAAATATTTTTTTTATGTCATAATGGAGACGACTATTCCAAAAGGTCTAAACAGAAGTTTGCTATCTGGTCAATCGACTTCACCAAGGACCAAGGCAAAGAAGGAACGTTACATAGAAAAAATATGATCCATTTAATGACTTGTTATATGAACAGAACTGTATACATCGCTCGCACCCCCTCCCTTCACAAACATTTTTGCGTTCAGGCCTGATTTACTTGTTTTATGAAATGCTTAGAGTGGTGTTACTGATAGATATTATCTAACGTTGTCTTTCTTTGGGAGGATCCGGATCGGAATTCTGATTTCGATCACTTGGACCATGGTGCACCAAATTGCACAGGAACGGAGCTTTAGTGCATTGGATCAGTTACCACGACAGCAAGCACGAAGTAGCAGTGTGTGTCAGCGCTTGCCTCATTTACCTTTCTGATTTTATGAAATCCGAGAATTCGTGTTTGATCAGCCAATACGTTTGGTAGAATATCAAGAAGCTGCTACAGAAAATAAACAAATATCACCCAGGTTTTTAAAATTATTTCAAAGCATTCAGTTTTACAAGGGTTTTTTAGTAGTAAAGATTAACATCATTCAACATGGCCATTCGTCTACGAATATTGTAATTGGTGCTAAATAACCCATTCGATTGTTTGCATTTAAATTCTGATATTTCATATATGTTACGATGATCAATGCAGGTAGATTTATAACAATAAATGCCTTAACTTTCTACAACGTAACACGTGTGGAACGCAGGAATGCGAATCGCACATGCATGCACAATTGGAGGGAAACCGCTGGAAATAATGGTTAATTTCGGTGACGGATCATTGAAGATCCGTTATCATATCACTCAGATCAGTGCTCTGATGAATCCGCCTCCAGAGTATACTTGATAGATCATTAATCTGGAAATGGATCCTCTCGCGAAAAGAACGCAGCAGATCACGGTCAGAAATTCTGATCCAGATTATCCTAAAGGAATACACCCTGAGTGTATATATGAAGCTGTTTTCAGTTGCAACTGAAATGGAATATGAAATAGTAAAAGCGCAATGCTTGTGGAATGTGGCTATGAAGATTAACTCTGTTAGCACGTTTGTTCATAGTTATTAAAATAAATTAGGAAACTTAGCGGCTTTCTTTGTTCTATGTTTTTGTTCTCTCTTTACCTATTGTTATATGACGTTGACCCTGCACAGATTACAAAAGGCTTTGAGATGTAAATAAGCAAACAGCCAATGGTCTAACGAGCCATCACACCCAGAACAAAAGATCCTAACCGTGACCCTGCACACAACATGAAACAAAGCAGCATTGTAATCTTCTTTGTAGTTTGTAAAGTTTCATAACCAGTTTACTCAACTAACTTTGGTTTGTTCTATCTATACTTGAGATATGAAATGCTTAGCAAGAATTTAGACTTCAGATTTCGGGCGTTTTCATGTATATATTTAGATTTATATATGCTTGTTATGAGTATATTATATAGTTTGCTAACATTACCCTATCGTCAGTTTTCTTACGACTGCTAGACTTTTCAGCATTTATACTTTTCTGTTTACTACGAAACATTATAATAGCCATATGGAAGCAACTTGTCCGGCGCGGCTCTTGGCTACTCGTTGAACTTAGCACCGGGGGCTAGGTACATTACGTAGCCCAGACAACTTGTGATTGTTAGCTGAATATCCGAGTAAGGACTGGAGTTGAGGATTCGAGATTTAGCGCTTCGTCGGAGAAGCTAATCTTGTAGAAGGCCGTCTAAGTCTGAGTTGGGAAAACTGCGAAAAAGACGAAGGACATTCATTTTTATCCTGGAGTTGTTATTCGGGCGGCTCTTTATTAATTTGCACTTCTGCGCTGTTGAAATAGAACTAAATTGACTAAGTGAATTTATTTCATTAAACGCGTTTTCTTAGGAAAAAGCTTCTTTTAATTTATCTTTAATTATGTTTTCGCACGGCTCTTGAATAATGTGTACTTCTGCGCGGTAGAAATAGTACTAAATTGACTAAGTGAATCTCTTTCATTAAACACGTTTTCTTATGAAAAAGCTTCTTTTATGTTTAATTATGAATTCTAATGAACAGAGTTATGAAATAACGACAGCTTCGTGTGAATATTTTAAAATCATATATTTTGTTTACTGCCTTAGTTGTTGATGACGTCAACAAAGAGGGCGGTAGTGTCCGCATACTTCAAGTCCGAGATCACGTACATTTTTGTCGAAATCCACTATCTGTAGCTTTTTTCCTGCCAAACTTTTAATATTTTCTACTAAGTTTTTAAAAATTTATTTATAGAATTAAAATGAAGAATTTTGAAACTTTACTTTAAGTCGAGCGAAATGGGCTCTTCGTGCAGAAAGAATAACAGATGTTTGAACTAACCAAATGAAAGATAAATTTTATCCTAGCACTTTTTCAACACATGACAAACTTTGTAAGTTAATTATATATATTTCTTCCACACGAATTAATAACGTAAATTGACAATTGTATAACTTTAAAAATATATAGCTTTTTTCAATTTATGTGGAATGAAGATTCGGCCACAGGAACTTTATCAAATTCATTTACTTTATCATTACTATTCTTATTATATTCTAATGCATGACTAATAACTTAACAATGAACAACATGTTTCCCCTTCATGATCAATTACTGCGGTCGTAACAGCGAGATGAAGTGTCAATTGTGATGTCGATTTTGGGAAGGAAAGAAGTTTAAATCATATATCCGGAGAAGAACTTTCAAAGCATCATTGAGATCGATAAATCTCATTCACATGCGAAGCCAATTTTAAAATACCTAGTAAATGCAGCGTGATTCAAGCACACCAAAAAACCAATGCGCAATTCAATCGTTGAATTAATTAGACTTGTTTCTTATACTGTGCATGTCGCTCAGCAAAAGCGTACCTAACGCTCAATACGCGATGAAAGCATGGGTCGATGATTTTGTGTTCGAGTGACGTAGCAATGCATACATTGCTAAATATTTTGCGCACGATTTAAATTGTTCGTTTAAATAAAAACAATATAAATTAAACTTCGTGCTTAGCACTACCATCGAGCCAATTAATTGTTGTAATGCGCTGAGTAAACTAGGCCTTTACGAGAACCTGCTTGGGGTACGGACTATCTATCAGTCAGGTCTGAATTATTTTGAATAGCAAAAATTCACTGTTAAATTTGAAGAGTTGCTGCCGTCAACTTTGACGTTAATTTGGTTTCTCTGTGTTGTTTTTAATCACAGCACAAAAGTAATATGCATTACACACTTTTTTTTTAATAAGAACCATACTTTTTTCCCGAGCCTCGCGATTCTTAAAATTTTGACATCTTAAGCCTTTAATATATAATTCTTAAATAATTCTTAAACTTGTAGTTTCAAAATAGGTCCTCATTTTGTCGAAGCATTGAAACCAGAGTGGTTGAGTGATCGAGCCTCAGTATGATTCTCAAAAAATTCTTAAAATTTCCGAAATCTGAGCCCCACGATTCTTATAAAAAAAGTATGTACATGATGTCCGTCTTAAAATTTACCTAGCCCGATATAAGTTATAGTTCTGAAAACAACATGCACTTACAACCGGACAAAAGGTCAGCTATATCATTACACAGTGTTTATATGTGTAAAATCTGTTTCCTATAACTGTAGAAAATCACGGCAAACAGATGAAACATTTTTTGCAGAGTGGTGTTTGGGAGAAAAATCTCGTTTCGTTGGACATACACTTTTTAGCTCATTCATGGCGACGGAAGTGGTTGTAGACCGAAATTTGTGGACGGAAATTTTAAAATTGTGGACCGTAGACGGAAGTGAAAGTGTCCTGCGAGCGTGACTCCATGGTAGCACTTTTGACTTTTGTGTGCCCGTATTGACCTTTTATTTATTTATTTATTTATTTATTTATTTATTTATTTATTTATTTATTTATTTTTTCTTTTTAAACTTAAAATTGCCTATAATGCTTTTTTCTTACTTTGTAATACAATTTAGTATTAAAACATTTAGAAAAAAAATTACATCAAATTTAATCATTAGACTGTTTTTTTTTATATTGCCCATTACATGAATGAGCTGGTTCTAAGAGCCCTCTGATTTTTATCAAGAATGGACAAACTGAACAAAGCCGTCAAATCGCCGGAAATTTAAGAACAATGAATCTGAGGATGAAAGGAAAATAGTTTAAAAAACAAAATCAGAAACAATGCATATGGTAAAACGCCTATCTTTGTCACAAGAAAATGACAAAAAAAACAGAACAAACAAGAGCACCGTACCTATGGACATTATAGTTAGTTTTCAGCTTTTAAAAGTGTATCATCATTATATGGCAGTTAATTAACTTTTTAACCCTTTCAGTGCCAGTTGTATTTTTAAATTTTCCCAACCTGAGCCCATACTTTTCATTGAACAAATTTGAGAGAATTTGACTTTTAATCTTCAG
>JAOBBB020402008.1:0-17226 GCA_025331005.2 Zoanthus gigantus | reverse complement strand
TCCCAGACCCTAACCTCTACAGTAATACACACGATGAAACTGCATGCATAAATAAGTACACCCCAGTACGGAAATTACTGATCCCTAAAAAATAACACTACAACCTGCAGTAATATAATATTTCTTACTTTCTTGTGCAGTCGTGAACGAGATAATCTTGCCCTTTGGTGATACCATCAAGCGCCTTACCGAAATTGATGTGGTCAGTTCCTTTAATTTCAGATTTGGGGTGAGCCATTCTCCTCTCTATTTTGAAGCATACATGGCGAAATAATCAACAGACTTGTTACCGTACAAGTCAAAGATTCCTATTTTAATGGCGTCCTTTAATGGTGCCCACTCCGTTCGCATTTAAAGAGCCTGGGAACCAACGTCTTAGAATGAAAGGGAGGGATAGATGGACTGAGTATCCGCGCTCTCTGATTGGTTAAAAACCCATGGTTTATCAGAGAATAAATTATAAAACATAGAAAAAGTATATTTTATTGTTTTTTTCGGCGTGCTCAGACTGGCATTTGAGAAATGTACATACATAAACTTGTTCCGTGACCAAACATTGATACGAAGTTGCGACAATTCGTATGCTTCACTTCCAACGTCTTCAATGCAATTTGATTTTTAATATAACGCAGGAAGCGTCTGCTACTTAAAGCGATGATAAACAATATTTCTACCTTAGGCCTCAATTAATTGTTTTTAAAAAAAAACAATTACAGCAGTATCATTGCAGGGCCAACTCCCTTTAAAAAAAGTCGGAGCTGCTCGTCGGAGGATATGAATTTGACCCCTTATAACAAGATAACAAGCTGGGCGTGGTGCCTTGAAATTGTACCCTAAGAGATAGCAATTAGGGGGCAGTTCTTAAAATATTACCCCTAAAAGGAATGCACTCTGAAACTGGAACAGCAAGATTAGTCTCTTAAATTTCCTTTATTGATATAGTATAAAGCATGACTAACATTACAACTTTATAATAAACTTGAAAACAAGTGCAACTTCAGTTAATCTGTCTCTGAGTCATACTTAACCCCACCATTAGAGTCGGGGGCTTATTCAGGGGTTTATCGAACGTGAGCCGGACCACCTCAGTGGCAAATACTCTTCAGACAAAATAAACATTTTGAATGACAAGAGTTCCTTTAGTCAAATAAAGTAACATGGCTTTGTTCACCCAGACAAAATCTGGCTATAATCGTCAGTTTTAAGTCATTGCTGTGCGGTTTAGATCCTTTAGTAAGAGGCTTCTAATCACTTTGTCTTTTATTAATCCAAATCACGTGCCTCATATCAGCGTTGTCAGCAAAGTCTATATTCTGCTTTGGTATTCCTATGGAAGGTCTCTCGCGATTCTAAGCGTCGATTCCCCAAATACAAAGACCCGGAATTTTAAACCCTAAAAGATAGGACGAGCACCCCAGGCTGAACGCCCCGCTCGGCTGAGAGTGGAATGTTTGTGACGGTAACTGCTGGTCAACCATTCTCAGTCTGTTATATTTTAGGCCATCCATTTAATATTTTGTTCACAGTCCTCCTCGGGAGGAAAAAAGTAAAAAAAAATAGTCTTTTGAGTTTATAGTATATACACCTCTCTTTTTGTGAACGTATAATGGTGTTTTTCATTATTGTGAATGATATGCTAAAAATATTAAAATGGTATAAAGTTGAAATTTAAAAGTTTAAACTAACGTTTTGGGCTAGTTTTAAAGTCATTAAAACAAATTAGTTACGTTAAACACAGGCATACAGGCAACAATTATTAGATTGTTCAGTTTCTGTGCTCATTTAGAGGGTGGCTCCACCTTAATTGTTCTTCAATTGGTACAGGATTTAATGGCGCCGAAACCAATTGTGGGATTGCACGCAATTTAGATATCCTGCTGATGAACAGTAACTGTTTTGCTATTTATTTTCAGCAGCATTCGGCTAGTTATGTTTGTTCAGATAGCTATTTGTAGCGTAAATGTTGAGCTGAAAAAAAAAACAATTAAAGCGATACGCGCATCACACAACCTCGTTCCCAGGGCTTTTCCCTACAGTTTAAAAGAATAACCACACAATAATCAGAATAATGTCAACCACTTACGTCGGAGCTGAAACTCTTGTTGACGATAATAGAAAAATTAAAATATAGTAAATTAAACAGTCAACACAACGTATTAAAAATTTTAAAAAGCCAAACTAGCCTTCTTCAGGTGTCAGATAAATTCAAATTTGAATTTGGCGAGCCGAAATATAGTATTTTTTAAAATTTTATATACGTCGTGATGACTGTTTTAGTTTTTCCCTAGAGTATGGGTGGGGGCGGGACTAGGAACTAGGGTAAAGTCCTGGGAAAAAGGTTGCGCATCACATCATCATCGGAGCAGCACAGGGACGAGGTATTGGCTGCCACGCAGTCTACTCCTGTTCTAGATCTTGAAAATATTTTTGAAAGTCTACTGCTGTAATTCCGCAAATCACGACCGCAGAATGCCTCACCCTTCTAATGAAAAAAAAAAAAAAAACAACAGAGAAAAAAAGTGTGACTCTCCAAAGTGTACAGGAGGTGCTACTAATACCGTCATGCAGAACACCCAGAGTTTGACTAGAATGCGTCGAATGAGCGCTATAATTAGTTTGCTGATTTATATGAAGAAACAACGGAAGCTGAATGAGCATTGGCAAAGCGTTCAACTGTGGATGTCAAGATCTATTAATGGAAGAAAGAGAAAGACTGCATTGCGACTGAGTGTGCCACCTGCGGCAAATGGAGAGGCTGCAACCAAGCCCACCTGAGGACCGGTCCGAAGAGCTGAGAAAGGTATCCACTACACATGTCGCTCTCCAGTTCTCCAAAGGGACAATTCTCTGGGATCTGTTAAATGTCATTTGTCAGCGTGTTTCCTGTGGCGATCGAGTAGAGAAACAGTACTACGCAAGTCAGATTTTAGGAAATCAGCTGCTTGTGTGACAGCCTGAGGCGGGAATCAACAGCGACCTACAGAAGACGCATAAGATCGTCCACTCAGTATTCTTGGAGTGTGCTAGCACTGGTAGAAAGACTGTAGCTTCTGCTCCAAAAAACCAGGTCGTAAATCGACGCGGAAAGAAAGCTACTAATTGAATTTTGTACGTACGGCAAGTCATTTGCTTGCGAAACTAACTACTCATCACATTAAGTGTGACATGTTACTGGTTAATCGGCGCAGCCGGAAATGGTTACATTGTAAAACTTTGTTCATATTATGATCAACGAATCATAATTTAATGTTATAAACAGCTTACATACATATTTTCCTCCATGGTTCTTTTTAATAGACGTCCACTTTCCCCACTCGCACAGTTACTAGATTTGTCGGGAGATGCATGAAACTAATGTGTATCATCTTGGTCATGTTTTTGGGTCGGTCGGACGACTGTACACATCAAAATAAGTGGGGATGGCCTTACACAAAACGAACATAAGATCCCGCTCCGCGAAGCGATGGGTTCGGAAAAGAACTTAACATTAACAAGATTTTTAACATCGATATTATAATGTCAATGCTTTTTGATATGGTTTCATCCAATCTACGTTCAAAATTGCAAAGTGTACATATAATAACAACAAAATTACCATGTCATGTTTTATTGATTACTGGTATCATCTGTATATACAGTCTTTGCCTGCAGAATCTTGTTTTCACAGGGCGAGACTAGCTATTTTTGTCGAAATGATAAATTTTACATTCAAACTCCTTTTCTACATTTACGAAAACAGTGGCAAGGGAAATTTGCAAACTGCTTTTTGTGAATAAATCCATTTTTGGATGTAAAAAACTAGCAAGAAACCATTATAAACGTATTTTTTTACCGGCTCATCTCGCCTGACGCAAACACAGTAATGATTTTAAAAACAGTTAAACTTTAAAACGGTCATGCGCAGTAAGACAACATTTGAGAAGACCCAAAAATCACAAATTAATCTTATGTTCATGCAAGTTTTCAAGTTTTTCGAAAACAAAATCTAAAAGCAACGTTTTATATTCTATTATTGCTCTGCCTAGTTTTCAGTGGAGGTCTCCAAAAACTATTCTATTTAAAATAATTCTATTTAATACTGGAGATTCGAATTCTAGTCCCTTTAACCCTAAAAGTTTTTATATACTGAAACCGCTGGTCACAAGCAGCATTTGAAGGCTAGGTTAGGTTAACCAAAGCTAACCGCTATCTTTCTTTTCTTCGGCATCCTTAGCCCAGTCCTCCTCGCTCCCACACCTCGCGCTTGCGCTCTTCTTTCTTCTTGTGTCTGTTGACAAAAACATTTTTGTGCAATACACCCATTTCGAATTTGCATATGCCGCTGACAACAATGACAACGTATTCAGTTTGTACAGTCTTAGCCTCAGTATGAAGTTAAATACTCCTAAATGCCAATGTAGTTTTACACTACTTACAACTGTGTGTATTGTTGGAGGTGCGACTTCTCGCTCTCTCTCGCAAGTATTTTTGAATATTTGACAACAAATCGAGGCTAAGACTGTATTCAATGAATCTGCAATGATTTAAATCAGCAGCAACTGCGATAACGAAACTGGTCTATTGTGATTTTGAACACTTCAACCTCTTAAGTCCTCTGAACTGACTAGAAGTAAATACTAGTTTAGGCCAGACTAATTTAATTTTCTGAATCAGGAACATTTAGGCCAAAAATTCAAGATCGGAAAAGGGAAAAAGAAAAAGAAAAATCCAAAAATATGCTGTTTAGTTTAAGCAAAGTGTTAGAGGCGTTCATTGATGATATCCATTGATATTCGTCACGCGCATCTTAAGCTGTTTATTCCTTGTCACATAATTTTTGATCATACTGTCTATGATTTGAGCTCGAAATAATTACATTTTCATTAATTACAAGCAGGGAAAATATTTTAATCTTCAGATCAAATTTTTAATATAGTAGCATTAGCAGTAGTTGTAGTAGTAGCATTATTATTATTATTATTATTATTATTATTATTAATAGTAGTAGCATTAGCAGTAGTTGTAGTAGTAGCATTATTATTATTATTATTATTCTATTTGTAGTATAGTAGTAGTAGTAGTAGTAGTAGCAGTAGTATAGTGATAGTAGTAGTAATAATAGTAATTGTAGTAGTAGTAGTAGTAATAGTAATTGTAGTAGTAGTAAAAGTAATAGTAGTAGTAGTCTATAGTATACTGATAGTTTAAAAAGGTTCTAGTTTGCAAGTTGTTTAATTGATACATTACCTTGATTATGTTACAATAATGTTTCATTAATGTATAAACACGACCAACAATTAGTTCTGGAGGAAGGTACTTTCGCGCTCGTTCAGTCAAAATATTACTTGACTCATCACAACTGTTTGCACTTCTCGCATCAGTCTCCATCGGCCAAAGGGAAGGATCCTTGAAGTGTCCCGTTGCACTCTGGGAAGGGTCCAGCTGGAATTTGTCCGATAACAAATAGCGGAAAATAAAACGACGTAGGGCGGTCACGACGGCACCGATTGCAGCCTCTTCATTTGAGTCGCTACAAGCTGTAATCTGTTCGGGTTAAACAAGACATATTAATGTCTTATTTGTTTCTCTCTACTGTGATAAAGGGGTTATTAAAAACCAAGATATTAATTATCATATTTGTTTTATCTTGTTTTCAGTTACCTGAATCATCCCCCTAGCTCCTTTCTTAACTGTGAATGATATAATTTAGAATAAAAATACGCGAAATTGCTTTTTGATACTAACTCTTGTTGGTTCGTAAAGATATTTTCTTCAACTTTGAAATTTATAATTTCAAGTAACTTGAAGTCGCTTTACATTATTACGTCCACCAAAGAGGTTATGTTTTTGGCTGGGTTTGATTGTTTGTTTGTGGGTTTGTTTGTTAGCAAAATAACTCAAAAACGTATGGACAGATTTTGGTGAAATTTTCAGGAAATGTCGGAAATGGTACAAAGAAAAACTGATTAAGTTTTGAGGGTGCTCCGGATAGCAGTTTGGATCCAGGAAGTTTTTAAAGGATTCTTTAGCATTGCGAGATAGGGCTATTTTCAACTTATGTGTATTTAATTCCATAATTAATAATCAGATTCAGTAATACAGACAATAGGTCATTGGATTGTGTGAAAGAATTAATCAGTTCTTTCTTGCAATATTGACAAACTGTCAGCTTACAATTCAGCCAGCAATTCTATAATTATTTTTTCATGTTTTCATGTCTACATGTATTTTGTTTTCAACAACACGGAATTGTCACGTTCAGTCACATAACTTTGAACAATCAGAATTCTGACATCAATGTGGGAGATCATATCATTCCACAATAGAATGTGTTCATAAAATAAATGTAGGACTACATTGTTGCGTGGGAATCACAATATGCTTAGCGGAGGTCTGCGCTCTCGGAGTGCTTTTCTAGCTTTTCCTAATTAAATGAATTTTAACTAAATTATTCATAGTACCCTGGTCTGTTTTTGTTCGCCAAAATACGTGTTTGACGCTGGCGGATTTTGTTTCCCTATAATTGTTCCTATTATGTCATTCACCTCTACTTGTTGCTTGCACACACACACACACACACACACACATATACAGTATTTACTTATTGAAAGTGAAACTTAACTGGAAACAGGTTGCAAAAAGCTTGAAACCAAATCAAAAATAGTCAAATTCACCGCAAAAGAAACGTTGCTTTCAGTTTCGGAATGATTACTCGTCAAAAACCTCTTTCAAAGTGGAAATAATTAATAAAGATAGAATATTTCCGAGATGAATATATAAACCGACCATAGTGTAGATAATAATTCAAACTGAACACGATTAAGAATTACACACACTCATTCACTCACGGCCATAGAATAGTGGCTAGGCCTCTACTCGGTACTAGTCAAAAAAAGTGACCACTTACCACTTTGGAGTCTTGTGCAAGGTTCATACGGTACTTGTCGCGGATTGTGTCAGCGGCAGCTTCGGCTAACAAATCCTCCAGGCCCTCGTAAAGAGCTACCACGTGACGTAATTGAAATTCTTTGGAAGGGTCTGGAAGCAGTTCTTTAGGAAATGGCCGGGAACTTGAAAGCCATCTAAGGAAATACTTCGTTAGATGATTTTGGAGAGTTTTCTGATTTTTTATTATAATTACAGAAAATAGAGATGATTATTATTTTTCTTACAGTCTACTTTCAGTAATACAAATATTTAGAAGGTTTGAGAAAACGAAAGTCTCTTTCACTCAATGTGAGCTTTATTACAAGTTTTACTTTGTTAACATTCGGCTATGACCTTTTTTCATCAACTAAATCACATTACCTGTTGCTGATTGTGTTTCTGGTTTCAAAAAATTATTTTACAAAAGTGTTTCGAGCGCTTGCCCGGTGTTCGGGAGTAGTCATCGGTTTGAATCCTATCGGGGATTCTAATGTTTTTCTTTATCCCACGCCTGTGTCATGTTGATTAATTCACCTTTCACAATATTTCACATGTTATGATGCAGTGCAATCATTTTCTAAACTTCAATTCATGAGTCCCGATATCACGAATGCCAACAGACTTGAAATATTTTTGAATTTTTTCACAATGTTACTAACCTGTCGGTGTAGTCTTCAAGTGGCATGGTGTTATCTGAAGCACCAGTGGTCTTCAAAAGACATACCACGACTTCCAAATGTTGTAATAAGTCCTGGACATTTTTTAAGCTTCCTTTCTTGAGCCTGTCCAGTCCACTCTGAAGACTATCATTCAGCGGCTCCTGTCTTACATACTCTCCAAGTTCATTCAGAACGTCTGCGCATGTGTGGAAAAGTTCCTTGGAGTAAGTGAATTCCCGTAAGTCGTCCTTGGTTGAGAAGTAAACTTTTCCTAACAAAAAACGTCCTGCAAGCTCCTTTTCGATCTTTCCAAAATCGTAAATGATCTCCTACAAAAAAAAGACAATTGAAACCAAAATTAGCTTTTTTACTTTTAGTTATCCAAAATCATATAACTAGAAGTAATAAAAGATTAGTGAAGTACGTTTCATTTTTATCAAAAACTCGAAATGCGCTAAGAACTAGGAAACACTTAACACACAACTGAGGTAATGAAACTATATTTCTGTTATTTGGAAAATGAGTACCAGCATCTGATAGTTAATTAATGTTAATAAGATTAACAAATTCTTAAACCCATAGGATCCAAAGTGCCAAGATTAAAAATTCTGTTCGATTCCTTTCGCGATCGCTATAGCCATGGTGTTAATTTCCCGCCTTGCTTAGCAACCAAACCTGACTGCGTCACTCTCGTTTCATTCCCCATTCCAGGCCCTTTTGTTTAAACGTCCATCAGCACTGACACATAAAGATAACTAGCCTTTGAACAACCATCCCAAGGGTAAATTGCACTCACACGTTCTCTCGTCGTGTGGCGCCATTTCTGTAAAACTTTTCATGAAATTTCCATAAATTTTACTGAACAACATCGTTTTCGAAACCAAGTTGTATTTTTTTTGCAATTTTCCTGTCATAAAGTTTTGTATTTAAGAGACAATACAAACTGTTAGAAGAGAGTTGAAAATCTTCATCCTTAATAAAAATAAGTATGTTTCAAATAAGTCATGTCATGTGTTATTTATGTTCTCCTCCTCAACAAATTCTATAATTTAGAAGCTAAGTTAATCCTTTACGAGTCATGTGGCCCGTGGAGCCGGCGCTTATCTCCGGTTTCTATAGTGTTAAGCGGATGAGAATCTTTGACTTCCTCTGGAAGGGACACTAATCCATCGCAGGTTAGCTCCCAGCAGACGCTGGTACTCATTCACCTACTGCGAAAGGATGGGAAGCTAAGTTAGCGGAAAAGATGGTCACCCAATATTAAAATCTGGTAACCTTGTGGTCGGAAAGCAAAGATCTTACCAACTGCGCCAACCATGCCCGCCAATATTTTAGAATTACATTCAGAGAATTTGTTGAAATTGAAAATTTTACAAACTGCAATGAAATCTGAATGGTGAAGGAGAGTAAAAGGTTTTGATACACAATGACATGGTCACATGGATGGATAGGATACCTTGCCGTGTCCGTATTCTGTATCATGATAGGAGTGAAACAAAATTTCATCTGTCCACTGATAACTGATTACTTCCTTTTCTCTGACATCTTGTAGACGGATAACTGGCAACCAGCTCAGGTCATCCCTTCGTTTTAGAAAGTCGAGAGCTGCACAATCGCTCCTAGCAGCTAATCGTAAAACCTTCTCTTGAAACTCGTTGTGCATCTTTTGAAGGATCTAAATTAAATCAAATTATATTCAGCAAAATCTTTTGTTGTTTTCCTACCTTTCTTTTTCCTATATATATATATCTATATCAATCTACTCTACCTATCAATCTACTCTACCTATCAATCTACTCTACCTACCAATCTTCTCTACCTATCAATCTACTCTACCTATCAATCAACTCTACCTATCAATCTACTCTACCTATCAATCTACTCTACCTACCAATCTACTCTACCTACCAATCTTCTCTACCTATCAATCTACTCTACCTATCAATCTACTCTACCTACCAATCTACTCTACCTATCAATCTTCTCTACCTATCAATCTACTCTACCTATCAATCTACTCTACCTACCAATCTACTCTACCTACCAATCTACTCTACCTATCAATCTACTCTACCTATCAATCTACTCTACCTACCAATCTACTCTACCTATCAATCTACTCTACCTATCAATCTACCTATTAATCCACTCCACCCATCCATCAATCCATATAAAAATTTTAATATAGCCATACAAGTAAATAGCATTTTAAAACACGGTTTGCAGGTAGACCAAAGCTGGAGCCGAAATGTTTTAAAATTTGTATTATTATTATTATTATTATTATCATCATCATCATTATTATTATCTACTGTATTTAATAGGGTAACCTAGCTCATTATATGAGTTCCTGTGGCTCAGTGTTAGAATGTCCGACTAGTGTACCGAAGGTCATGGGTTTGATTCCCATCTGGAGTTCAGATATTTGTTATTTTCTTGTCGTCTCGGCATGAATTTCTTGTCGTTTATTAACTGAGCTTCCTTTTGGGTGCGTTTTCTTTCTTATCATTATTTCAATCAACTTCTTATCTTTACCCTTTTCTATTTTCTACGACTATTTCGAATTCTAATTAGCTTCTGTTGTCTGTCATATCTTTCAAATGATTTTCTTGCAAATATTGTATCGGAACTATCCATGATATGTAAAACCAGCAATAATATAATAATCAAGCAGTGTTGTGAACCTTAAACAATAAACTGCATGTATTACTGTTTGTTGTAAAGTGTTTTCAATTAAATCATATCGAATTTTTAGAATTGGACTTAGAGTAAGCATTATCATTAACATTTTTGGTAAATTTTACTAAATCAAATATCAAGTATATTATTTTTGAACGAAATAACCTAGCTTTTGCAGTTTCTTGATTTTTAAATAATTTGTACTTCCCAAATCAGTTTGCGAAGAAATTTTTAGTTGCAGTAATTCCTTACATATAGAATTAATCAATCAGAAAAGGTCCAAACATCACAATTTTATTAACCTTAAGAGCAGTGTAAAGATATCTTCCACTTTTCTTACTGTCCACCAAACACATCGACACCGTTGAGAACTCATCCAGGAACGGAACGTTTTCCGCCCCTCCAAGTTCATCTTCAACAAGCCGTCTAGCGTTTTGCCATGATTTCTTAAATGTTTTGAACGCGTCCTTGAGACGCTTGCGTACGGAGTCAGCCACGTCATCCGATTCACTTTGCCCATTTATAACTTCATCAATGGTGATCTTTTCAGCGTTGTCACGACTTAGTCGATGTGAAAGGAAGTTTTCTAACATCCTCGTCCAGTTAATCAACGGAAATAGCTCGCTTACGTATGACAATGTGGTAAGATTATCCAGGAACAACCCTAGCAAGGGATGCCTTTTTTTCCGCTCCTGAAAAGATACATGTGAAAAAATTACTTATTTGAATTTCCAAAAGCAACAAATAAGTTTGTTACTTTGTTAGATAAAAAAATCAAATTTGTGCAACAGTGTGATTTAGATTTCAAAACACGATATTCACGTGATTCACACATTCGCACGCTTCAACAAACTTAGAGAAAGCCATTTTAGTTTTATATAGGATGAGCTACAAAAAAAACCTACAGGGGCAGTCAACATCACAACCAATTGTTCTTTTAAGCAAATGCAGGTTCAAAGGACAATAAAACAGCTCAATATACAAAATAATCTATAGCACAGCCCAATAGCATTTCACAAAGTTATAGCACAACCAAAGCTAAAATCGTGAAGAACGCACTGATCATATGTAGATATTAAATTCAGCTACTTGGATTTCGTTTATCTAACCTCGGTTGCAAGATAGAACTGCGCTTTTAGATTTTCCAGGGACTTCGGTTTAGTGGAGCGGAACAATCGCGGAAGATACAAGTTTCTTTTCTTAATATCCGTAATCTGTGTCCAGTCATCCTTTTCTTCAATCCAGTCCTCGATAGTTTTCTTGTTTTCTGTCTTCTCTAGTGTTCTAAAAGAAAACAGATCTCTATATTGTTTAGATACCAAAATCGAAGTCGCTATCATAAAATATAACGTTTTAGAAACAACGACTTATAGATATTTTCAACAAAAAAAACAAAGTATTTATAAGAATATCATAATACTATTCCTAATGGAAATAAATAAAGAATTAATTATACTTATCCTAACGTGTCACAATTTGTCACGAAAATAGCGCGACGTTTCCACTACAACCGCGACATTCACACGTTAAAGACTTGCAGGTTCCAGGTTTTCCTGGCGTTAACGAATCGTGAAACCATCGGATAAGTATGCAAGCAATCATTTAGGAAACGGGACAGGCAAGAAGCGCCACTCCTCCTAACCACTTCCTTTTTTGGGGCACAATCGGCGGAAGTAAAATAAGAACGGATTACCATCACGTTTGGCATATGACTGGATTATATATAACTTCACAGAAACTATTTAGAAATGTGTTGGATCATTTGAAGAGTTGAAATCGTCTTTAGAAACTTTATAATCTCCCTTCCATAAAATCCTGGATAAACGCATTTATAGTACATCCATTTGTTTATAAGAGTACTGTAATTAAAACTATAAAGAATACCTAAACAGCAAACATCAAACCTTTAAACAGCAATTTAGAAAAACAAAGAATAATAGTAATATATTAGAATATTAATATCAAAGAGCATTAAACGAAACAGAAAAAAATTGACATATGGTGGCCCACATAACGTAGTTGCAAGTTGTGTAAATAGGAGTCGACGTTTTTTTATCGACAACATATGCTTAAAACTAAAATATAAAAATGAAACTATGAAGAGAACTTTGTAGTGATGAATGCAGTCTAAGCGGAAAGAAAAAATGTAAGACTTTATAAGCGGTTTTACGTTTATGAAAAGAACAAACATTACTATCTACATGCTACCAATGAACAAAGGATAATTGGATGGCCAATGATACTAACCTCTTTTTATAGTCTCTCAGCACTCTTTCCACTGTCTCAGTAAAACCGATCTCCCACTGATCACGTTCCTGATTGTTGAGACTAAAGGTGCTACGTTTGCACTGAGTTAGCTGTTGTGCTGTTTCTTCAATAACTTCATGCAACCAAGTAATGACCTCTTCTTCTGACCAGGACAAGAGGTGACACAGCACTTCCAAGTCATTCACAATGAGCAGAAAGCATTCCTGTGCTGGGTCCACCTTTGTTTTATCAAGAGTTAGGAAATCCGCCAGTTGGGAAGCATTTGTGAGATTTAGCCCTACGCCAGAATAAAGGGCTGAATGAACAAAAACACGAAGGACTCGGAAACTTACAGGTGTCATGTGACGAACGCAGAATGAACTACTAGTTATTTGGGTAATATGGACGGGCACGTAGCCCTTATCTGCCATTTGGGAAACATGGACTTCCTTTTCTTCAACAGGAACACACTTTGATTTGCAGAGGGGGCAGCTACACTCATCAGATGTCGTGGCATATCGCATTGCGCATGTGCATTGAAACAATGACGCGCTTTCGATCAAGCCCAGGCTGCAAAATGGAAAATTATCTTTTGAATTGGCAGCATGCGAATCGGGAACACCAGGCACAAATAAATCTTCACAATTCTCTGGCTTTTGGATAAGCGAAAGAAATGGACAACCCATTGTCTTTGACTTCGTAAATTCCGCGGTCAGCAATGACGACATATGAAGTATCAGTGATGCTTTATGTACAGCCCCAGCAGGAGATTGGGGAGTAAGTTTTAGCCCTGGTTCACCAAAATCTTCTGTGCCACTACCACAGAGGAGAAGTCTCTTGAAAGGTAAACTTAAGTTTGGTAAGTTCTTCATAACAATTTCGACAGCTTTGTCTTCTGTGTCGCCAAGACTTCTGGTGGCGCGCGGTAAATAGAAAATTTCAAGAACAGCATAAACAAAGGACTTCCTGAGACTAGCTGAACTTTCAAGGGAGCAAAGGAGCTTTAGCAATTCTTCTTTTTTCCCACGTTTGACCAGGTTTACAAGTGCTTTTTTGGCTTTCTCCACGTCTGTATTCTTGGAAGATGTCAAAGTAATTGGTGAGTCTTGCTTCAACCACGGTATGGAACTTAGAACTGGCATTATGGTTGCACTCTCGCACAATTTCTGAAGTTCAAACATAGAGTGAGATTTTCTCATTTCCCGTAAAAGAAAGAGCGTACAAATTTGCTTACGAGGATTGCTGCATTCTTCAAGTGTAGGAGTATCCAAGATAGCACTGACATTGCGCAGAAGCATTGAGAGGTTTCCGTCTCTTTGCAGGCAAGATGAGTCACGAAGAACTTCAGTTGCAAGTGAACCGAGGAAGGCGCGAATGTATGCTACAGCCACAAGGAATCGAAACCTGCCTGTTTTAGTGATGCTGCCAACATTGGTAACAATACTGACCGCCGCGTGCATGTGTTCTACAACACGATCTTCTGATTTAGTCACTGAATAAAGACAAAGTTCCTGAAATGCCACCTGACCGATAATATCACTGCACATCACCGAGAAGTGAGAGTCAAGAGGAAGTGGTTCTGTGGTAACAGAATTTAACGCCTGGTCAATAGTACAAAGATTTGGATGATATTTTATAGCATCTGCATCTTCGAGAACATCTTCAAATGTTTTAGATTCTTCTTCCACTAGTATACGGTAAAGGATTGGGCTGGCATGCTTCAGGGTTTCTTTTTTGGCAAACGAACATAATTTTTTCATTATGTGGTCAAGAAAAGGAGTGTCAGGATTTGCGTTAACACAACGCAAGAAAAAGTGAACTAGCATTTTGTCAATTTTACCTCCATTTTCTCCTTCACTGTCTTCTTGATTTTCAACAAGGTCACAGATATTTTCAAAAATATCTTTCGAATTCCAGAAATCATCATCCAGATTTCCTAACCCACCTAAAACATACAGAAAATATGGTTTGGTTTCGTCTTGGTAGCCCACAATTTTAGCAAAATCCTCGCAAACACGAAGAAAGTGAAACGATTTTGGTTGCTGTAGTTGCATCTTTGTTATCACTGAGACAATTACGTTTGCTATTCGCTGCCAAGTAGCAGCACTTCCAAGCTTAGCAATTACTTTATCCGTTGGGTACAAGCTACTACAACAAGTTTCAACAATAAATTCCTCAAATGAAAACTCATTAGTAATTTCTTTCTCGAGATCGGTTTCTTCGACTTCTTTCCTTTCCATTTCTAGGCTTTCTTTTTCTGCTTCTTCATCATCCTTATCAGCACTGCCATAACTATCATCATCATTACTATCGTCATCATCGCTATCAGGATCTTTATTGCTGTCCCTTTCCAACTTATCTTCATCATCATTATCATCATCTTCATCATCATCATCATCATCATCATCATCATCTTCATCTTCATCTTCATCATCATCATCATCTTCATCATCATCATCATCATCTTCATCATCATCATCATCTTCATCATCATCATCACCATCATCATCATCATCATCATCATCATCATCATCATCATTGCCCTTAAGGTCTTCATTGGTAACCTTTTTTATCTCATGGTCGACAACATCATCATCATCACCTTCGCATTTAACGTCTTCAACGCCTTTAGTGGTATCCTTTTCCACCTCATCATCATCATCATCATCATCATCATCATCATCATCATCGTCGTCGTCATCTTCATCATCATCATCGTCTTCCTCGTCCTCGTTGCCATCATCGCCACCGATATCACTATCCTGTTCATTGTCTTTATCACTTTGTTCTTCATCGCTATCATTGCCACCACTGCTATCACGAGAGGAGTCTGTCCCTTCTTCACTGGTCAGATCCTCCTCGCAATCATCACTGTCATCATGTTCTTCTTCCTCTTTCTGTAGGCCATTGTTTTCTTCATTTTCATTTGTTTCTTCCCTCTCTTCGTTGTCCCCTTCGTCGATGTTGCCAAAAACAGCAGGTTTTTGTGCTCTGTGTTTCCACTGACGCGGCTTGAAAGACCTACTTGGGAAATCGCCTCGGCATTTGGATTCAAACCTCTTAACAGAGGCATCTGTTAAACTTTGTATATTCACGTTTAAATAGCTCTGAGCAGAGGCTACAAGTTGCAAGATGCCGTTAAGTTTGGCCTCATGCTTCCACAGAACATAATGCAGTTGGATCAACATGAGCGATATGTCGCCTTGGGTTTCCAGCGCCATGTACTCGTTACAAGCAGCTTTTAATATGCTAACTCTTTCGTCCCGTGAGAGCTGTGTGAGTTCTGCTGACTTTGCGTCAAAAATATCTTCAATATAGAGCATGATATTCGAAACTAACGATTCATTTTCAAACATCTGTGGAATTTTAGCCCTGATAACAGAAGAATACTTCTCCAACAAACTGTTCACGACTTCAGCACATAACTCTTCTTCTTCGTCAACGTTTTCATCTTTAAGCAGCAAAAGACGACTTTCCTGCTCAATTCTGTCCTTAGTACTTTCAATCTTTCGGCAAAATGTTTCTGATAATGGATACTGCGAGCGAGAGGCAGATCTATTAATACTGTAGGACTGGGCACCACGTGGTTCGGGAATTTCTTCTACACTGAACATCCTTTCGTCACGAAGTAACTCAATCCACGCTTTGTGAATATCTGAACTGCTGCCTTTTTCCATCTGACGGAGAGCACCAAAACAATTGCTCCACCTCACGTCATTTTCAATGGAGTACACGACCTTGTTCAAACAAAAGCATATTAGTTGTAAGCTTTCAACGTCTCCATAGCTTGAACTACAAAAAGCTAAAAACGTATCTAAGACTTTTCAATCTCTGCTTTTCTCTATTTTTATGTTTACATGATCCTTAACATTTTTAGCTGTATACCAAAGCTCGTTTTTAGATACTAGAAATGAGACCTAACTTCACCTTGCGACTGGTGGGAAATATGAATTTACACATTTAAACACAAAGTGTGGAGAGATCACATTTGAAGTAAACTGAATCCCCAATTCTTTAACAACATATGATAAGGAAATAGATATTTATTACACACTTAGAAATACACGATAGAATACTTTCAACCAATCACATAGCTTGTAGTATTATATCACGAGTTTGGCAACGTACACCTAGCAAATTTTTTGTCAAACAAGTTTTAACTTCGTCACGGTTTATTAGTTTTTCGAGGGACGATATTTCCGGATTTTTAGACTAAAATGAGAAAAAAACACTTCAAGAAAAATTAGAGTTTCTTGTCAGCGCAAGAAAACAAAACGGAACGGATTACGAACCACCCTCTTTGCGATAAATGTTGTTTTTCAATCTTAATATTAAAATTGGGTATCAAATAATGTTTACTGCATGTGTGCTTTCTAATTCAAATTTTTTAACTTTCTTGAAATTAACTTTAAAATTTGATCCTTTAGATATTGGTGATATATTGTCAATGAATCTTTTTCGTGTTTTTATGTTGTTGCATGTACTCTAAATTGTGAAATACACTCTTTTTTTTATAAGAACGTCTAATTTTTCGTTTGAGGCTGAACGTTCTTAAATAATTTCGGGATATCAGCCTCAAATGTTCTTAAACATGTTCTTAAAGTATCTTTATTGATTTTAGACAATATAAATAATACATGTACCGTATACGGTACATCTGTGTATACATTGATTTGTACATGTACTTTGTACTGTATCAAATTTTAAAATACAGTAGCTGGTACGAAAGAAAACA